>JACAXG010000164.1:1281746-1562857 GCA_018881555.1 Amblyornis subalaris | reverse complement strand
GAAGGGAAGGGAAGGGAAGGGAAGGGAAGGGAAGGGAAGGGAAGGGAAGGGAAGGGAAGGGAAGGGAAGGGAAGGGAAGGGAAGGGAAGGGAAGGTGCAAAAATTCATACAACCTTTGTTTCCTGTGCATTAAATACAAACAAAATCAGTGGGTAACTAATATTACAGAATATATTTTTTCTCCCTGCTTTTACTTTCTCCTTATTCAAAGTCAATTAAAACTCTTGAAAACAACAAAGAAATTTCTCTTATATSTTCAACAGTATGTTGACTAGATATTCGACCCCATGTGGACAGTTTTATTAATCACGGTAGCAAGGAACCATATCACATTTTAATAAATTTCCCTGGAATTTATATACATTTGATTGATAGAAACTCAACTAATCATGGCASAAGTTACTGATGAAATCTCAAATAGGTTTTATTATCACAGGCCTTTTTAACTGCTGTTCTTGCATGCAAGGTAAGAAGATTAATGCAGTGAATAGGGAAAACGTTTGAAAGCTGTTGATCACAAATTCTGCCCTAACTATGTATTAAGAGTGGTTGACAGAAACCATGTATTCTGCTAAGATTCTGGTAGAACTGGTGCTRTTACTCTCCCATTCTTATCACAGTTCCACCCAACACTATTTGCACTGCTCCATGACGTAATTATAATTAAGACCTCGGGTCTTAAGATCCAGTGTGTATTTTCCTGAAATTCCAAAGGGTTCTTTTGATTTTGAAGTATGGAAAACAAGCTCCAGGTATAAAGAACAGGCCAGTTTATATGATTTCAACTTGGACTACTTGTGTGCTTTGGAAACTGAAGCACAAAGAAAGCATGACCCTGAACTGTGATCACTCAGAAAATGGGCAGAAGGGGTTAAACCCCTTCATCACTTGCTTACTCAGACTCCACTTCAGTACTTTTAGAATAATAAAAGCAAGGCAGCTTCTCTTCCTTCTCAAGGCAGGAAACTTCTCTTTCCTATTTTTGTACAATGCATAGAAGGGCACCTAAACCTCAGAGATGCTATCTCAATATGAGTAATGAATGATAAGAAAGGCAAAGAAACTGGGGCAGCATACGCAAGCCTCAAGAAAAATAAGCATTATGAGATGTATCTAACATCATGTCCTTCCTCTAATGAAATTGCTCCAAAAGATGTCTCAGGATATGGCTCACAGAATATGCACAGAATTACCTAAAAGGCACTGAAATACTRGGGCAGATAACAGTTTATAATATATTTCATCCATTATGATCAGTATTGAAGTGTTATAAGCAACTTCTTTTCAGTAGGTATTACCTCTGTTTTGAATAGTTCCATTTGTGTAACAGTTTTCCCATCTATGGGTTAAATATAGATAAACCAAAATATTTCAATACAAAACAACTTTGACATACTAACTTGTCTAAAGTGAGGGTTTCATTAAATGCATGAAAATAAGAAACAAACTAAAATATATTAAGCTGACTAAAACACACACAGAAGAGGAAACTTTGCTTTTCTACTCACACTACATAAGTGACAGACAGTTCTTTGTCCACTAATTCTTTGAGAAAAAAAGAGGATTTATGAGTATGCATTTCATACCTTTATATTGATCCTCTGAGGTCAATTCACATGGTTAATTACTCTCTTCTAGTTCTCATTTCTACTAGAAAGATTACTTCAAATACAGTTTGTTTCAGGGTTTTTTATGAGGGGGAAACTTCTGAATTTTGTTCATGGAGTTGAAATTTTATTGAGGGTTTAGTTATGTCAAAGGATTTAAACATTTGAACAGTGCAGAAGAAATACATGCTATTTATCTTTAGTGCCTTTCCTTTTATAATATGTAGGAGAACGTGACTAAGTACGTATCCAAAGGTTGAAACTATAATAGTAAAGTGRGAAAGACAGCAAGGGTTGGAAGATGTGAAAAACAAGTAACTATTATACCTAGATAAACACAGCTAACTCATAAAGAGCTGTGAAATTAAGAAGCTTTGAGAAAGATTATTCCAGGGAACCAATCTATGACTCCATGAAGAACTCAAAATGTCATTTTTGCCCTCTTTAGTAAGTTTTTTTTCCATTGAATACAGTGAACTCACAGCTTCACCCCCTCACACATATTAAAAAGAACTCGGAATATTTCCCCCCGAAGTGATAAGAACATCCTTCCTGTTTCAATGTGCAAATAGTTAATTATGTATTCAATATTTAAAGACTCTTCTATGGTAACTGAATTCCTACAAATGTAACTTTCAGTACAAGTAGCTAAAAGACATGTAATGTTGCATGTAGAAGCTTTCTTCAGCTAATTATATTCTTAATATCACTTGGGTGAGGGGCAGAGGAAAGGAAAGAAAGTGAGGAAAAGGAAAGTTTTCCCTACAGTAGACCTGACTTTACTGGGTAAAAGTTTCAAAGCTGTTTTTAAATCTCTATGTACAGAAGTAGGTTTCTCTAGAGTTTCCAAACCTTTATGTTGAAATGGGTTGTTAGGCAGTGTCTGAATATCATTATTCTGGAATAGCATTAGCAAAACTTTTTCCCTGCTATCCCAGACTAAACAACTTTTCTGTATCAAAATGATCCTTTTTAATGAAAACTGTGGACATTTTTACATACTTTTTTTAGCAGTTAGATCGTATCTTGGTGTAATCAGCCTTGATGTAAATCTAGTCTACCTCTCAAAGGACAGTGTTATACCAAATAAAAAATTGCATAGACTCTGGTTTCCCACATGCAGTTTTAAAAATAATGGTAAAGAAAATTATACAGAACTGTGCTGTTCAGGCAGACTTCTAATGAATCCAGGTGATTGATAGGATTTTCTATAAACAAACAGCCACGCAGAAGCCATAAAACGGAAAGGAGGATTCATAGAACAGCATTATGCTAATCCCAGGAAACTAATTCTAGTGATGTACTACAACAGCGGCTGTATACGTTCCATTCACCCAAAACAAGAAAATATACTGCAGAGACCACTCAAAAGTTTAGTGCTACCTTGCTGTGCGCTTTACCGCAAATCAATGTAATATGCATTTCTAGTGCCAATATTAGGATTTTGAAGGCAGTTGTATAGGTTTGTGGTTTAACCCCCAACCAGAAACTCACTCCTCCATGGTGGGATGGGGGAGAGAATCAGAAGAGTAAAAGTGAAAAATCTCATGGGTTGAGATAAGGAGAGTTTAATAGGTAAAGCAAAAGCAGCACATGCAAGCAAAGCAAAGCAAGGAATTCGTTCACCACTTCCCACAGGCAGGCAGGTGTTCAGCCATCTTCAGGACAGCACGGCCCCATGACGTGTAGTGATAACTTGGGAACAAAAAATGCTATCACTACCTTTCCTCCCTTCTTTCTTCTTCCCCCAGCTATATGTGCTGAGCATGATTCATATAGTCTGAAATAGCCCTTTGGTCAGTTGGGCTCTGTCTGTCTCTGCTTGTTGTGTCCCCTGCCAACTTCTTGTGCACCACCAGCCTGCTTGCTGGTCATGTGGAGTGAGGAACAGAAAAGGCATTGGCTCTGTGTAAGCACTGCTCAGCAATACCTAAAATGKCCCTGTGTTATCAACACTGTTTTCAGCACAAATCCAAAACACAGCCYCACACCAGGTGCACTGAAGAAAATTAACTCTATCCCAGCCCAAACCAGTACATCCAGTATGCAAAAGAGATGGACAACCGGTTTCTCTTAATTCATGAGGGAGGTAATACGGCATATTTCTTTTTTCATCTTAAATTTCTAATCATGGAGGAACTTTTTTAAAGCAACATAATACAAAACAATCCATGACTGCATTTGCTGTGTGAGCACAATGTCCTTCATTCTCCTCTCTTTGTCTTTCCCAGAATATTACTTTTCTTCTCACTTCCTTTCCATCCACCAGACATTACTGAAAACTTTTGAGTTTTAGAGAATTGCCACATTCTAATTTCAAAACTTATCAAAAAAGGAATAGAAAGAGTCTTTTCAAAAAGATTCAGAATATATGTAATTTTTGTAAATCTCCATTATGTATGCAATTTGATTAGAATGCACATCTTGGTCTTAAACACATCTATAATGCTGCAACAATTATGTGGATTTTAGTGTTATAGTGTAATAACATATGTTTTTAAATTGGTTAGACATTTTAACTATCACTCTCTGCTCTTCTCTAACAGCACTTGTTGTGGAAATGCATGATTGACACAACCAGTAGTGACATATGACAGCAGAGAATGTGGGCCTGGAGGAGTAGGGGAACAAACAACAGCTACTTGTCAAAATTGCATGATCAAAGTAGCCAGAGATTTCAGCGACTTCTGTTAAAAGAAAATAAACAGGAAAGAAATAAATGCACAGACATACAGGGTCTGCAGTTAGAATTTGCATATGCAAAATGTAACAAAGGAAAAAATTGCTTTTAATGTCTTGTTTCTCTACAGTCCTATGTGGTAGAAAAAATTCTTTATGAGGTACTTATCTATATTTTTCATGCCACTATCAAACGGAATATCTTAATTATTAATGAGTTCTTATTCCCCCACATCTGTGAAACATCTGTCTCCGTTTATGTTACTAGTGACTAATAAAAAGAAACCAAGCAAATTCTTCAGTTAAAATTATCTGATCAATATCATATAAAATACCATTAAAGTGTTTTGGTTTTTATTAATAGCAATAAAACACTATCCTGATGAAGAGTTTGTAAGATAGATTAAAAAAAAAAATTTAAAACGTAAGATAGTTTTTAAGGCTTGACAACCTATCAGATTAGAAAGCATAGGAAGTATGAGAGCTGCTTAATGGATATAATTACAGAAACAAGTAACAAATATATTCCAAGAGATTATTCCCCAGCAGTGGCCATGTAACAAATAATGCTAATTACATATTAATAGGTTTTAATAATTAAAATGGACTTCTAGCATCAACCGATCTTGCATGCAATAGTTTACAGAAATTCTTGTTCTCTGTGTTACACTGGGTTTTCTTACATTTAATTGAAAGCCTTCAAGGATAGAGAGAATGCATCCCAAAATACTACAATAATTAATTGCAATATGCATTCAGCTTAAAGTAGGGGCTGTTGATCTGCTTTCATATTTTAAGAAAATCTTTAATATAATAAATCCTTTGTCTAGGTGACTTAAAAATGTGTATTAGATTACTTTCTGATCTTTCTTTATTAAGATAAATAAGATTTGGAGCCTACAACAAAGATGGAGAGAGGTTATTTATAAGAACATGTAGTGACCGGACAGGGAGGAATGGATTCTGAAAGAGGGCAGGTTTAGATTAGATATTAGGAAGGAATTCTTTAATGTGAGGGTGGTGAGACACTGGAAGAGATTGCCCAGAGAAGCTGTGGATGCCCCATCCCTGGAAGTGTTCAAAGCCAGGCTGCATGAAGCTCTGAGTAACCTGGTTTAATGAAAAATGTCCCTGCCCACAGCAGAGGTTGTAACTAGATGATCTTTAAGGTCCCTTCAATCCCAAACCATTCTATGATTCTATAATTCTCATATCTCCCCGAAAGACACATTTTTCAGTTTCTGAAAGACCTGGAAATCTCCCCTCCAGAGTGGGAGGGCTTAACTTATGTCTACTATTTTCAACGCTTGTCCTGAGTGCATTGAAACTGGCAGTCTGGCATACTTTTACATCTAACAGAGATAAATAGGGTGTCTAAAGGTCCACTTCATCTGACTGTTTTGAAACCCATGTTTCGCTAAAAATGTTTTGTCTCGGTTTTGAGACAAATTTAGGAGACTCTTTAGACTGAGTTTTTCTCTTTAAAAGGGTTCCAAGAATCCCTTTTCCACTAATAGATAATGAATACCAATAGAGGAAAAGGAAAAAAAAAAATTAAACTGTTTATTAACAAACAAAATACCTGCCCACCAGGCAAGAGAAAACAAAAGGTAAATACCAGTTAAGCACTAAACTGTCAGAACCCACTTCCCCACACCCACACAGCAACAAAAACCGTGTCCGGAGAGTGGAGGCAGTGCAGGACGAATACACCTTTCCCAACATGAGGTCCAAAGATGGCCTTCCACATGGAAGGGCAGCAGACCCACCGCCCCCACGGAGCAGTCCTGTAGCAGAGAAAAATTCCAGTGGCTACCTGGTGTTGACCTTTTTCCCTCCAAGGGCAATCACGGTAGGTGAAAAAGGCTGGGTTGGAGCCTTCTGGTGTGCTTTATCTCCCCGGCTTGGCTTCCCAGGGTTTGGGGCTGGGCGTGGAGCTGCTCTACTCTCGGCGATCCCTTCTTCTGCCGGTTTCGGAGCAACAGCCTGTTCAGTTCAGCTCCTGGCAGTCAAAGAAATGCTGCTTCACCTTCTCCGATCGAGGGGAAAGAGGAGAAGTGTTTTGCCTGGGCCAAAACCCAAGTCAGCCAAGCAGAGAAACCACGTGGCTCAGCTCTGGGGGAGAAAAAAAAACCCAAACCACACTGCAGCGCAGGGCTCCGGCAGGAGCAGCCCTGGTCTCGACTCGCAGGCAGCAGCCGCCGCGGCACCGACACAGCAGAGCAGGGGTCCAGCAGAAAAACATGGCTCTGGTCWCCTCTCTCTRCCGCCRCCGCTGCCACGTTCCCGAACCCGGAACCAGAAGAAAAGGGTGGGACTTCCTGCCTCCCAAACCGGAAGAGAGGGAGCACCATCCCASCTCCTCCCCGAAGTGGAAGGGAGTKACTAACATCCCGGCCCCCAAACGGGGAAGGGGGGGACAAGTGTGCAGAAAGAGAAAACAATAACAATTTTTGGGCATAAGCAGAGGATCATGGAATAAATTATCRTAATGGATTACTCCAGGACGTGTTTCTAATAGAAATCTGCTTAGATTTAAAATCACTCTTGCAATGCATATATCTTGGTTCAGACAACATGRATGACCGATAACTTGTTAACAATTCTTAACTGGGTTTTTTATCCATATAAATGTCAAAACTGTTAGTGCTATGAATCTGCAGTCTTGGCAAATTGTAAGGACTTAAAGAGCTCAGTTGCCTGTCTCAAACATTGTCAAGTCCACAGAAGGAACTTGACTTGCTAATTTCAGACCTGGCGGAGATGAGGGTGAAAAACCTACTCCAAAATCTTCTTCGCAGGAGGTGCCTCTTAGGCACCATAACAGCACCAAGCTATTCACCCTTATCAAGATTATTCAGAAACACACAATTCAGGGCAACTGAGTTTTTCAGTGTACTTTAGTGTTAGTTAGTGTCTACATTTCATTCATTTTCCTTTTGGTTTTGTTTTTTTTTTTTCCTTTTTTTGACATCTTAAAGGATACATCCATCCACTTCCCAAAAGATTTTGAGAACTAGAACAGTAATAGCCCAAAACTATTCATGACCTTCCTTTAAACTCATATAATGGTAACAAGAAAGCAATTATGTGTCAAGCAAATTCTGTTTCAAATTACGTGAAGTATGAATAGTCAAAATGGTTTAATAATTTCTAGTTTCTAATTTCTTGTATTAAGCTTAACTGTATTGGCAAAATATTCATATCAAAACACTTATGCTAATGAAAAAAATTAGTTCCAAGCCTTTAATTTTTATAGCATAATTGCTAAACGACAAAAAATGTGGAATTCACATAAAAGTCAGTTAAAGCATGAAGGACTCAATGTTCTTAAATTAGAGAATGATAGCAATAATACCTTTCATTTTTATGGCATCTTTCATCTTGGAATATCAAGAGGTGTAATAAATATTACTGATTCCTTCAAAATAATTCATGCAGTAAATTTGCAGATAAGAAGTCACTATATTGACATTAAAGGTATCAAAAATCTTGACATGGAGTCAAATTCAATAAGTAAATGAAGTTTCCCTGGTTTTGTTAGAGTAATTCTTACATCAGAAACTTGCAGGAAGTTCTTTAAATTGTTATTGATGTGACTAGGACCATAGCCACATGTAATACTGAGAATGGACTTTAATGGCAGGTGTAATTTTCAACAGTCATATGCAGAATGATTGCTTTATACACAKGGAAGAAATATTCTACACACATAAAGCTAGTGAAACATTTGATCCCAGGAAATTTTGTTAAATGTAGTTGACTACAAAAGCRTTTATGATCTATTGCAGATATTTAAACCTGAATAGATCTCATTTAAAAGATGACATAACTCTACACTCGCATTGGGCTTGCCATGTATTATTCATATTTTTCATCCTTTTTCATTTGCAAGCAAACTGTTAGCAACTTTCATATATTTACATGCAGCAGAACAATATCAAATTCACTTGCAAGTCTTAAATGTCATCAGTGATCCTTTTGGAAGGAACAAAAGGGTAATTTGTATAAAGGGTAATATCTCCCTCGATGTTGTTTTATGACATGTCATGACCTGACTGAAAACCATAATTATCTTTAGGGAATAACTGTAATCTTTTGATTAATAGGCTTTCATGAGTTGGAACTGCCTGAAGTTCGGACTCACATTTAGATCTCTTTTTCAGAAAAATAAATCATTGATAATTATACTGAGTCCAAAGGATCAAAATTAGTTTAAATTCAGTATACTAGATACCAGAATAGAAATAATCTTCCTTGAAATTTTTAAATGGCATTCTTTCATTTTTTTCTTTGAAAAGGAAGTAAAATCTTGCAAGAAAAGAAGTCTTTTGTTATCACTTGAATGCAGAAACAACTCAAGCTTGCAAATTAGAGTATGAAAGTTTATCAACAGATCTAAAGAATGGGTTACATATTGTCTCTTTGGTTGGTGAAGTTATACAGCAAGAGGGCTTCTGGTTTTGTTTTGGCTTGGCTTTTTTTGTCAGGAAAAGGTCACTAATAAATGYAGTCAGTGTATTCTGTACTTCATCTCTTGGCACGCAACCTCACTAGCTGAAGTGAAAAAAAACCCCTAATGATTCTCGAAATCTTGAATTACTGTCATGCCACACTCTTCTCATTCTCCTAGAAATGGGAACTTAATCAAAGCTCTAATGACAAGTTCCAGACATGATAATAAAGAAGCAGTCTGAGTCATAGTGGCGATGTGTTGTCTTCAAACAAAAATTTTCAAATCCATTCTGCATCTTTCCTTCTGGATATCCCCTGCTGTAATTGGGGAAATATGCAGAGCCTATTAAGTTAAAGAACAAYGGAGGCATCTATTAATTACATTCTTCTTTCTGTGGTTGCACTTGGAATTCTTCTAGTAGGCTGTKAAATTCTTATATGCACACAGATTTTGTRTTTGCAAAATACAAATAGCACACATGAACATCAATGTTCTTATAATTAGAAATATAACAAAATATAAATAATAATATATTGCATCCCTTTTTGCCAGTTTCTTATTTCAGATTGAAGAAAATGTGTGTGGAATCAAGTCCTGGAGCATTTTTCTAAAAGACATAATTTTCTGTATTTCTTCTCAGCTAGGTGTTGATCTTTTACATCATTTTTTGGAGCTGAGTTAATTTGTAGAAGTTCAGTGGCATATAAGACTCCTTGCTACCTTGCTACAATTGTGTCTTCTGATCTTAAAAGTACTGGTGCTTTGACTTTATCTGGTTAAAACATATACCAGTATATTAGTAATATGCAGTTACAATTGACCTATGCAACTGCGTGCACACACACACGCACACACACACACACACATAAATTTCAACCCAGAAACAATATTCAAGGTCTGTAGTGCTTTTATTTTGTCATGTGATATATTTACTTGCAAGAGTGACCTCAAACTTCTCTTTTGCCCCAATAGTCTGTATATTGTTTTCAAGGAAATATCATGCTTTTTTCTGTGCTTCATAGTAAAGACTAGATTATTTTTGGCGATTCAGTTGCCTAACATGCAGGAGTTAGAAGAAAATACACGTGTTTTGACTTTTGTCATTTAAAATTARAGCATAAATTATATCGGACTCAAAATAAATGAGGAGTTTTTAACATTCATTCATATTGTTTTCATTTTGCTTTCATTGTTATTGGCTTTTCTTACTTTTCCTGACTTGATGGAGAGTGCTAAAAAATTAAAAACTACAGAGAAATATTGAAAATAGCAAAATATAGAATGTTCTCATATTTTCCTCATTTTTATGTCTACTCTAGTCAGATGACATCTGTTTCTTAATTAGATRTATAATTTTGAGAACTGAATGCATGGAACAAATACTCATATTTTAAGGTCYAAATTTCATATTCCTTAATGCAGGCTTAAAACTTGCTTTCATGAACATCCTGCCAATAAGCTTATTCAATGAAATATTTACAGACATCTAGCACAAAGGGGATGCAAACTCAGCTTAAGCATACTTCCATCTCTTATTTAAGCAAGTACATAAAGACAGTTTTCGAGGTATTAAGCAAGCTGTACAAGTCATTGACCTATATAATTCACAGAACTGTACCAGAGCAGACTTCTGTCAGTGGCAGATAGACTTGTTAAAAAGTCCATCACATCCTCAGTGAGCATATCAGTCTCAGTATATAGTAGGAGTATCTGACAACAACAACCCTGTCATGCTAATTGCTAGACCAAATTTTATGTTAGCTTTATGTGGAGATAAATTATTCAGAGCAAATAACTTGGATCACCATGAGCTGGCAGTTTAGAGTGCTTTAGGGAAGATATTTACTGAAATTAATTTATGCTTTAAGAATATGAACGGTCAATCAGAAAAATGTGTACAATATCAGCTGTCTTAAAGTATTCATTTTTATTTTTGGGTAAAGCTTATGCATCCATTTTCATTTTATATTTGTGTGTAAGTAAGGAGTCATCCAGAATCTGCTTATAATATAATCCCTAAAGGAATATAATTTAAAAAGACAATGTTGATATTTCATTTAAGGAATTTTCTCCTTATCTTTTTACACCACATAGGTAGCTTAACAGTTAGACTGCCATAGGATATTTTTGATATTGCTAGGACTCTGATTGTCAATATATAAAATCTAAATAACTAATTGATGAAAGAAACCAGACACTATGTTCTTCTAGACAAGTTCAAGTACTTGAATGAGAGAATATAATCAATTTATTGATAATACAGCCCAAGTAGACCAACTATAATAAATTGCAACCCAAATATTCTCATTTATAGAAAATATTTGTAGTGATAAACTAAGAAAGTTTTAAACTAAAATATYAAACTAGATTTTCATACAGTATGATTTTTATATAAAGCTCAGTTAGATTTTCTGTAGTTCACATTGCCCCCTGCATCACTTGGAACAGTTAGCTTTCACATTCTTAGTGATGTTTCACCACATTGTATTCCTTCTTAGAAGGCACCTTCCACGGTTCACCTCAACCCTCAGAATTCAAGTGCTCCATCTGACTTGTAACATCTCCTCCTCGGGAACACCTGATAGTTGGAACAAAGAGATAAAGACTTCTCAGAAGTATGCACAGTGTGATCACTCTGCCATTAAGAATGCAAAAGATGCACATTGTTAATCTGGATATCATATCTGAGGGCTTCCTGTTGGAAACCCTGTAAAAGTCTTGCTCTTTTTGTCCTTCATAACATTGTCTTCCCACAGATGGACTCTTAATACTGAAAGACCTCACTTTACCTTCTGTTCCCCTCACCACAAAGATTTAATTCATCTTTCTGTTGCACTCTTCTTAATTAGCACACTGTTGGCTCCAACTTCTGTCTCTGATAGAGCCTTAGTAAATAAACTAGTAGAATTTTATATAACTTTACTGTAAGAAAGAARTATAGCACAGCCTCCTTACAAGATTTAGAGAATGCACTTTTTCTTTTTCCATCCTCTTCTCTCTGATGTATCTGATCAACATTTCTATTGTATACCTTAATTAATACATCCTTGGTTTCAGCCTGCTTGGCTCTGAAGCAACTTTCTAAATGTACATTGTTAGAAACATGAATATAATTTTGAAGAAACAGTTAATGTGCAGCCTTCTTTTTCAATTTATAGTTGTCATTATTCTGTAACCATCATCTGATGGCCACAAATGCAGTAAGCAGAATGGGATCTGGTTAAAACTCTGCCTAAYTCTGTAGGTACTTGGCAAACAGGTACAGATTTAAAATGTTCTATATGCCCAGAGTTCTGCACCTGGTTCTGGTATGACTAGAATTGTCAAGGCTCTCTTCTGCTTGTGGCTGCTTTACACAAAGTAGTTTGTATTCTATATTTTGAGAAGCGTTTGAACCAGTTTTTGACCACTGCTAATCCATGCTATAAGAGCTAATTATGCTCAGAGCACCAGTCACATCAATTTTTGTTTCAAATCTCTGGTGGAATAACACCTGGTAATATATGGGGGCAGTGTTAGCAATGCAGTTAATTTTTGTGCTCAATTTTGCATAACAGATTAGTGATTAGAGTTTATGTTCAAGGTGGAAAACCCCCAGATTTTGTGTCCTCCTAAGTCTCTAAATACTTCCCTTGGATCCAAATCTTATTTTTTCCTTTCCCAAGAGAAAAATTTAATCATCAGTCTGGGAAAGAAGGAATGTATGTTCTCCGCATTTGCTAAATCCATAGAATCATATGGAAGGTAGAAGAGAGGTCAAGACTTGGTAACCAGATAATTGAGCTCATAATTTGGGAACAAGAAAGTCATTATATCTGATTTCTGCTTATGTGTTTCCCATTTCGTAATATACAAATAAAATACAAATAGAAAGTAATTTTCTGTGATGAATGGTCCCATCACTGTGTTAAGAGTCTAGGAACTTCTTATTCTTGTTTCTCTCATCCCATAAATCTTCAATTCTTAGCTGTAGTGTCAAAGCTCTGTCAGAAGAGCTGGAGAGAAATCTACCTCCCTTTCCACTGGTTAAGTCACTCTCCTGGGAAATACAGGTTTGAACTGCCTCAGGCTGAGGAAGCCACAGAAATGAGATCTGTTACATCTTGAATGTGTGCTCTAGGCTATCATATAAAAGGTGGACAAGACTAACACTTCCAGACATATTTCAAAGGAGACAGAGGTGGAAAAGATCTAGTTCTGCAAAGAAAAAATTTCAGTCTAAGAGGAGAAAATTTCACCCTGTTAATTGCCATCTTAAATAATCAGTGAATTTTGGGCAGTGAAGGAAATGCCTGAGTTCCTTCTGCTATTTTCTATTGGCGGACTTGTGTGTTTCCCTGCTTACTGTGCTGACCAATGAAAATCACGTTTCCTAATGCTGAATACTTTCCCTAAAATGTACACAAAACTTTAACAGCTGATGAGAAATTATAAATTTTATGCTGAGAAACAAATGGTTGCATACAGATATGGCCCTCTCTCGTTTACCTAGCATGGTTCTGAGACTAGTTTTTTATTTCTATGTGCATTTTCTCATGAGTCTGATGAATTCATAATGTAGTTCTAGGTCCATTTTCTTTCCCTGACAGATTACTTGTCACAAAAACTGTATTTACCTAGCCAAGACAGGATCTTCTCCTAACTCTATGGTCAATGGAGACAGACAGACTGACAACTAGAGAGCAATTCACCTCACCAATAGATTATTTTATTGAATTAAGTGTTCAGATATGCCTTCCTATCTTTTGGGACTATAGAGAAAATGTAGATATTTAAATCAGCTTAAGACTATAAACTAAACTCTGGTATGTTTAGATTACATTACCTGAATTCTGCTTTATGTCTTAGTATATAAATTCACATAGAAACTAGATTTTAATGAAACAAAGTCTGAAACTGTTGTATATAAACAGTTAAGAACACTCAGTCCTGATCCACTAGAGTAGCTAACTGGTGCCTCTGTATAGAAATATTTAATTGGTTGATATAAAAACAGAAGTTATATGATACATAGTCGTTAGAGATGCCCTATCTCTGGCATTCTCATTGTTATAAATCCGATTTCTAATGTTGCACTGAGAAATCTTGGTTGGTGGCAGAATGCTGAATAATTTCTTGGTAGGCTTTCAAAAGATTTGGAAACAGGGCTACAGATTATAATTATTTGTCCTGGTGTTTTCATAGAGTTATAGGATAATAAAAGATTAAGAACTGGAAGAGACCTTAAAGGTCATCTAATCTCAGCTCCCCCTGCCATGGACAGGGACACCTGCCACTAGACCAGGTTGCTCAATGACCTGCCTCTGAACACTGCCAGGGTTGGGGCATCCACAACCTCCCTTGGGCAACCTGTTCTGGTGCCTCACCACCCTCACAGTAAAAAATTTCTTCCTAATATCTAACCTAAATTTCCCCTCGTTCTGTTTGTATTCATTATTCCTTGTCCTATCCCTACAGTTTCTGATAAAGAGTCCCTCTCTGTCTTCCCTGTAGGCCCTCTTCAGATCCTGGAAGGTTGCTATGAGGTCTCCATGCAACCTTCTCTTCTCCAGGATGAACAATCCCAGCTTTTTCAGCCTGTCTTCATAGGGGTGCTCCAGTCTTTTAATTAACGTCATGGCCCTCATTTGGACTTGCTCCAACAGTTCCATATCCTTCTTGTGTTGGGGGCACCAGAACTGTGCTCAGTATTCCYGGTAGGATCTCACAAGAACAGAGTAGAGGGGGAGAATCACCTCCTTCCACCTGCTGGCTACTGTCCTTTTGTTGCWGCCAGGGATTCAGTTGGCTCTGTGGGCTGTGAGTGTGCGCTGCTGGCTCATCTTTGTTTTTTCATCAACCATTACCCCAAGTCCTTCTCCACAGGGCTGCTCTCGATCACTTCTCCATCCCACCTGTAGGGTTGTCCGGGATTGCTGTGATCCAGGTGTAGAACCTTGCACTCTGCTTTGCTGAATGTCAGGAGGCACAAACGGGCCCACGTCTCAAGCGCGTCATGGCACYCCTTCCCTCCAGCGTGCCGACTGCACCACACAAGTTGTTGTCAGCGAAATTGCTGAGGGTGCRCTCAAACCCACTGTCCATGCTGYCAACAGAGTATCAGCCCAAGTACCAAACTGATATTTCAAATACCTTGAATGATTTTTTTTTTTACAGAGATAACTCATTTTCCAATGAGGAACTGCATCTAGTGATTTGTAACATAGACACAAACTGTTAATCTGTATAATTTCTATGAATTGCATGTTTGTATACTGTGGGTGGGACTGGGGAAGAAAGTAACACTACACTCTGTAACGTGTAAAATGCCAAAAGATAGCTGTTTTCTTTGTTAGATGCAAATTTCAAAAGAAAATTTCAGGAGAACTTCATAATACTAAATATTGTAACACTGCAAATAGTGAAACTCTGATGGTCTTTGGAAAGTACACAGGCAATTTAGTATGAATACTATGTTTATTACATCAATACGGTAATGATGACATAATTTGATGGACACAAAATTGTAGTAAACATTTCCGAAAGTAGATCTTTGCTCTGAATAGTTTACTGTTGAATTAATAATTATAAAAACCTCAACCAAACAAAAAAAAGAAACAAACCACAACATAAAAAGGATGTTATTATCCCTACTTCACTTAGAAAGGTTCAAAGAAAACCAAACATTCTTTTTTATAGCAAAATCGTGTTTGTTTCATAACCACCAATGAAAAAAATTTTTCAAACTTTTAAGCAGAAATACATGCTAAGACAAATCTTATGAGTTATGGACTTGAAGCATTAAGGCCCTCTTTATTCTCCACTTGTTCTTTTCTAAATTGTTTAGTATGAGCATTGAGAAATTCTGCTATTTTGTAGTTCCATGAAATTGTTCAAGTAAGAGCAAGTGTGTGAACATGAGCAAAATAAGATCAGTCTTCATGAGCAGGACAGTAGTGAGACAGCTGTGTCACTACATGGTACTAAAAGCCTGTATGTCAAACACTTACTTTGTACTTGGTCCTGAACACTTCCTTTATGTAAGAAAAACATATCTCAAAGAAAGGTTTTAAACACAGCTTATTAAGTACACTAAAATCATAACCTGATTATGAAATTGCCTAGATCTTGTCAAACAAACCAACAATCCATTTTAAATTTTATGCATCCATTTACAATGGCCACAGCTGCAATTAACTGAAAAGGAAATAACCATAATCCATATATGTGATTAGTGTATTTATATTCCAGGCAGTAACAGTTTTCACCTAGAGCAGATGTAAAGTTACAAGTGTGATATTATTAAAGGCAGCCTGGCCAAAATATGAATGGTACAGCTTTAGTCTGTTTACACCTCCACTCCAGCATGAAACCTCAGAGTGCTATGTGAGATAGCATACCTTATTTCGTTTTGAAATGCCAAGAAAAATAATGGTTGAAGAATGGTTTTTCAAGATTAAATATATAACTCTAGATAAAAACAGCTTCAGAACAACAGGGGTTTATAATATATGTCTGTCTTAGGTGTTGGAAAAACTATTCTGTAGGCATCGTTCTCAGATAATTTCTTTTTACCCATTTTCACACACCTTTGTTCAAGCTCAGTATCCACCAAGTGCTGGAGTTAATTGCTTAGGAAGTTGAATACTGAGTAAAGACACCCCTCTAGTCATGAAAATTAAAGATAGAAAAAAAAGAAAGAAAAAAAAACCAAAAGTGCAGAAGGCTGCCACTTCTACATCACTTAACATTATTTTTATTACGAGTATGAATCTACAATGCTAAAATAAGGAAAAGGCCATTTTTTTTCAGGTTAGTTGGTTAACATCAATGGATGGTTAGCGGGAGATTGAGTCTTTGTAGAGACGGTCAGCCAGTAAGAGAGAGGAAACTCAAAACTACATCTGGCATGGTGATATCCCCTGGTCAGAAGCCATCAAACAGTAATAATGGCAATCATGAGAGCAGCAGGAGCTTAAATCAAACCCTACCAGCAATGTGTAGATGGTGATCACCCCTATGGTTTCCTCCACAGATGTTTTCTGGCAAGTCATCAGAGGTACSCTTCTTCTGAGGCCACTGATTTCACCTAGTCTTTCACTCGGCTTGAAAAAGCCSAACTGAACTGCAAAAATTCGGTAGAGCTATAATCATTTGAGAACAGTGACTTGCAGAAGTAGGAGTAGGCAGCCTAAAAAACTGGCAGTACTATCATACTATCATACATATCCTTACGTATGACCCAAATGTTCACAGGCATTTATACGCCTAAACTCTTCTGCTTGAAAAGAATTTTATGCTATATTTTCCTAATTATATATGTATATATGTATATTTTTATGTATAAAAGTAATTATATATGTATATATATGTATATAAAGTAATTATGTATGTATATATATGTATATATGTGTGTATATATATTCAAAAAAATATATATATATATATATAAACATTGGAAAACTGAGATTTAATTTCCTTTCTTTTGATTCTGCCATTTTTGCTCAGTTCTGCATATGTATATATGAAACAAGTGAAGCAAGTTGTCCAGAGTAAATGGGGCTTGTAATTAGTATTAGTCTCTCTTTTCCAATAATTCTGTTGATTCCAGAAGCATATAATTTCTAATACTCCAAACGAGTAATATGAACCAGGCAGGGGTACATCTTGTCTTCAGACAGCTAGACTTTACACGATATCTGTATTTGATGTCTACATCTGAGCTCCTTGTCTAGATTTCAATTTTTGACAATAATGAGAAGGGTGCAGTTAGAGGAAGTAACACAATTAATTTTAAAATAGGCATATAAAAGTACTCCTTTGAACTGACCCCTGGAGAATTCTGTTTCTCTTCACAGATGATAAAGAGACCTCAGTTCATCTGCACTAATGACATGATTTGTATAGAAGGTTTATAAAATAATTTGTGGTAAATCATGCTCTAAATTGGGATTATTTTCTCCCATTAGTAAAATAACAAATTGTCTTTCAATATACAAACAGCCACTGCTCTTCTCTCTCTCTTAGCTAAAAGTCTCTATAAACATACTTTTCACTGCTTTAATTTTAATTTGATACTACTCACTCGAAAGGCACCTTGTAATTTTAGCTGTTAACCTGTTGGAGTGAATTCAAAGGAGGGCCACAAAGACGATAGAAGGTTGGAGCACCTCTTCTATAAGGAGAGGCTGGGAGAATTGAGATTGTTCAGCCTGGAGAAGAGAAGACTTCAGGGTAACCTAACTGGAGCCTTCCAATACTTTAAGGAAGCCTACAGGAAAGATGGAGAAGGACTTTTTATGTAGTCAGGTAGTGATAGGACAATGGGGAATGTCTCCAAACTAGAAGGGAGTAGGTTTAGATTAGGTATTAGGAAAAAAATTCTTTACTATTTGGGTGGTGAGGCACTGGCAGAGATCGTCCAGAGAATGGAATGCTCCCTCCCTGGAACTGTCCAAGGCCAAGTTACATGGGGATCTGAACACCCTGGTCTAGTGGAAAGTGTACCTACCCTTGGCAGATGGATTAGAACTAAATGATCTGTAAGGTTCCTTCCAACCCAAGCCATTCTTTGATCTTATGTTTCTTTCCCACCTCTATTTTCCGGGTCATTCATCACTAGCTTGTGCTTTCTCTCTTAAGGGAGTTCTTTTGCTCCATTTTCTTATCACTTCCACACAATATTTATTTTGTTTCTTCAAGTTCATTCAGAGTGAAAGACAAATTTACAGACAAGTGTTTGTTCACTTGTTTGTTCAAATGCAGAAACTTAACATAGCCAGCTGTTTGTCAGCTAATCACCCAGCTCAGCTGACCTTAATTTAGTAAGATAGTTTCTGAACTTTTATACTAGTTTCTAGTTTCTAAACTATCTACTAGTATTTGCCACAAAAAGCAGCCAATACACAAATTAGTCTGAACTGAATGCTAATCTCTGCTTTCATGGAGACAGAAATATCTTAGGATTTCATGACTGTTATCTCCTCAGTTCCCTCCCTGTATAAAATAGCACTGCTAGAGGGAAGGTAAAAGATGCTTTCTATCTTCTCTCCACTGTACTTCTTTCAAGAACAGAGGAAAGACAGATATCTGTCACAAAGCATTATTAGGCTATTTGAAAATATCAGAGGCTCTTGTCAGTTTGCATTTAGGGGAAACCAAAGTTTTCAGTACTTTAAAAAGTAGAAGTTAGAAATGTGTCAGCATTTCAAAAGTTTTTATTCCAATTTTGTTTTCTGTGAGAAACAAAAAGATTTAAAGTAGTACTACATTGTCCACAAGTAGAGCATAAAACAAACCCAGCAGACTAATTTTTCTTTAGAAGATGAATCATTATGATTTCTATAATTATTGGTGGTCAACAGGGTACTAAAAAAAATCAGAAATGTGAGATATGACTTATCTCTTTTTTTACATGATTATGAGTAAATTAGTATCCAATACATTGATATAATTTACTGAAACTATGATAATCCCAACATAAGTGATCATTCTATTACAATTAAAAAGATACACACAATTCATGTAGTATATTTTAAATTAATTAAAATTTCCAAACTGTTAGAAATTGAACCATACCTAAATATAAAATTATCAACAAATCAACTGTTTCTCCTGGAACGATGTAGTAATCTGTGCTTTTCCCAGTGCTAGCTTACCTTTTATTAATTGTATTGAGAAAAGAAATTATCAAAAGTATTGCAAGACATATGTGAGGTTGACAAAAGTGTCCACAGAATCTAAAGAATAGGAAATATAAAACACAGTTAAACTGATAGAATCCCATGTACCTTTTCAAAGTTGGAGTATAGCACTTTCCAAATCATCATACTGAATTACAAATTAAACTACCTATATTATTGTATTATGCTGTGTAGTCATTCTTGAATAATCTGCTATTCTTTACCAGGCCAAACAAAACATGACATCAAAGCAGTTGTAATATTTATTTTGTGATTTGTTCGTTTCTGGTCCCTGCAAGAATCATTGTACCATATCATTTCAAAACTTGTAAGTATTTGTTTTCTTAAAGTTTTTCTTATTTAATACATAAAAACATATTATACATACACCTTGAGTGGTGTGACTACTGGGGTTAGCAAATTTTTATATACATACATATATATTTATATGTATAACTTCCTCTCAAGTTACTAGGCAACAGCTATGCCAGATTAATCCTGTTCATGAGCTTCTGAGATAAATCACCTTACAACATGAAATGTTAGTTGATAAGCCTTTTCCATTCAGTCCTTCACATTGTAATGATAGGCTTCTTTGTCCCTAAAGGATAGTTGGAGGTCTTCTGATTGAACTATGCCTATCTTAGAATTCAATAACCAGTATTTGACAGTAATGCTTCTGATATGAGCTATAATGATGGTAACAGCATGCATGTAATGATTACAAGCTATTATTGCAATTGTTTAAATCTGCAAAGGTTTAGCGACTTCCACAACAACAGCAATAAAACAGAAATCAGTAGAGTTCACAATTATTCCCATAATGGCTAGTGTTGGAATCAAAGGTTCATATCGGTTGTGGACACCTAGCAAACCTGTTCTCCCACAGTAAAAGATTGTCAAGCAAGAGGGTAGGAGTACTGGAAGGTTTGCAGAAGAATACTGAATTCATCTGATTTAGAAATCTGAATAAGGGATACTGATTTTCACTCTAGAACATTAAATAATTATTTTAACTTCTCAGAAGATAAGATGTTACAGGAAATACTTCAGAAACCACATTGCATTAGTGAACTTGGTTATTTAAAATTTAGAATACATTCTTCTTTTAGGTGCGGATTGGGATGTGCATCAATAATTTCTTTCATTATTTAGCTTATATAACTTTTAAAATACAGGAGATTAGGGCTAAACCATAGAAAATTAATCACAACCTCATAACTCTAAAATACTGAAGTTGTCTTTAAATAGCTGGACAGATATGTAATTACCTGATATAATGTTTGGGAGTTTTTCATTAAAAAAAMCCCATATTTTATTTGTGGATCATTTAACAAATCAGCATAAATTCACATATATGTTTCAAGTGCATTAGTTATAGACAATGATTAATTCTACTAAGCTATATTAGAAGAGTTTTATAATGGCCACATTAAACATAGGAGGCAAATGACATTACATTTCTAGATATTTCAATTATCTGAGTGTGGATAATTCTTTGAAAGAAGTCTGAACACTTATACAAATAACATTTTTTTTCTATGAGGTGTCTTAGTTTAAGGCCTGATAACGTCCTTGATCACTGTACACAACTGCCATTGAAATCACCAGCAGCTCCAGTGTGACTAGGAACAATATATAGCTTTGTTTGTAACACTATAAGTAATGTTGCATGTCAGTTATGTTGTAATTCACAGGGGAGGAAAAATGTTGATAAAATGCCTCTGAAATCACACTTCTTCTGGTTGCCCRAAAGAGTAGAATCCTTAAGGCTGGAAAAGACCAGTCAAGTCCAGCTGTCTACCTAACACCACAACCTTGTTCACCATTAAACCATGTCCTCAAGTGTCGTATCCACACATTTTTTTAACACTTCTAGAGAAGTTTACTTCACTGTTCCCTGGACAGTTTGGTCCAACGCCTTTACAACCCTTTCTGTGAGAAAATTTTTCCTAATATGCAATCAAAACCTGCCTTGGCACAATTGGAGACCATTTCCTCTCATCTTGTCACTTGTTACCTAGGAGAAGACACTAACATCCACCTTGCTACAACCTACTTTTAGGTAGTTTTAGAAAGTGATGAGGTTTCCCTGAGCCTGCTTTTTTCCAGGCTAAATAACCCCATCTCCCTCAGATGCTCCTCAACCAGCTTGTGCTCCAGACCCTTCACCACCTTTGTTGCTCTTCTCTGGACATACTCCAGCACCTCAATGTCCTTCTTGTAGTGAGAGACCCAAAAGTGAGCACAGAATTTGAGGTGTGGCCTCACCAGTGCCAAATACAGGGGGACAATCACTGACCTAGTCCTGCTGGCCACACTATTGCTGATACAGGCCAGGATGCCAGGGGCCTTCTTGACCACCTGGGCACTGCTGGCTCATGTTCAGCCAGCTGTCAATCAATACCTCCAAAACATATAAATTCACTGGGGGGGTGGTGTTATTTCTTGTACTATGATGTACATAATCCTTAAAAAATGCCTTTCTCATCCATTGTTCTCATACTTATAAATGCAGTTTTTGATATTAAAACATTTATTAAGAAAAATTTTTAAAAATACAAACAAATAATAATTAAAAAAACATAATTCCTAACGGGAATCCCTAAAAATATTCCTGTCACTTATTTTCTTTATGAAGCTTGAGAAAGGGATTAGAGGAAGAGAAAAAAGAAAATCTGTAGGAAAAAAACTCCATAAAAAATAATAGTGACAGAAATTAATTAAACAAGGTGTTTCAAAATTCTCTGAAGTTTTCTCTATGCACAGTTCTTTAAATGAGTATCAGGTCAAACTGATCTTCTGTGTTGGGTCTGAAATGTGGGCAAGTCCTTTATTCTTCTTCTAATGCTAAGGTAAGGACATTTAACCAAAARGGTATAAGAAGGTGCAGATTATAGTGTCTTTACTTCTTTCATTATTTACTGTAGACTTCTTCATTTGTTCATCAGCATTTATACTTCAGTATTTTTGTATTTATGTATACCGGGTATGGGTTTATATTTTTGGTGACCACTTCCTCAGATAGAAGATTGCATAGCTTGTCTGTTCCAGCTTTAGTTTATATCCAAATTAATGTCACATCTGTAACAAAATGGTTTGCTCTCCTGTTGTCCAACACTGTCACATCTGTAACAAAATGGTTTGCTCTCCTGTTGTCCAACACTGTAGGGCCAACGTTAGCAAATTAGTTAGTATTAGCATATAGACCTTCTGGCAGGAAAAGAAAGCTTTCTACTTGAAGCTGGGCACTCAGCTGGATCTGTCAACTCAAAGCTGCCACTGGCCTCATTATCTCATTTGTCTTAGTTAGTCTAAATTGGCAGTTATGTCTTCATGGCAAATGTTTGTTTTTACAAATGAGCAATGGAGCAGTAAGTAGAAGACATAAAATGAGGATGAAGAATGAGTCGAAATCTTATGGATAAGAATTAAAGGCCAGGCTAACATGGGTGACACTGTTGTGGGTGTTTAGTACAGGCTGCCTGATCAGGAAAAGGAAGTCGATGAGGCTACCTAAAGACATCTGAAAGCAGCCTCACACTCACAGACACTGGTTCTCCTGGGAAACTTCAAACACCTTRGTATCTGCTGGAAAGACAACACAATAAAACACACACAGCCCAGGAGGTTCGTCCAGACCATTGGCCATAACTTTTTGACACAGCTGGTGGAGGAGCCAATGAGGAGAGGTGTGTGTGGTGCTAACAAACAAAGAAAGACTGGTTGGGGATGTGAAGGTTGGGAGCAGTCTTGGCTGCGGGGACCATGAGATGGTGGAGTTCGGGATCCTGTATTGATGAAGTAGGGCAATACATAGGATTACATCAGGAGACCAAACTTGGCCTCTTCAAGGACCTACCTGGAGGCATCCCATGAGTCAGGACTAGAAGGCAAGGGTGTCTGAGAGAATTGGTTAATATTCAAATAACACTTTCTCCAGGCTCAATATTGGTGCATTCCCATGAGTAAGAAATAAAACAAAAGGGACAGGAGCCCTCCATAGATGAGCAAGGAACTTCTGGCAAAAAAAAAAAAACAGAAGAAAGTTTATGGAATGTGGAAAAAGGGAAAGGACACTTGGRAGAAATAGAGGGATGTTATCAGAGTGTGCAGGGATGCAACGAGGAAGGCTAAGGTCCACTTGGAATTAATTCTGGAGAGGGATGTCAAGGACAACAAGACCTTCTTCAAACACATCAGTAGCAGAAGGAAGACTAGGGAAAATGTGGGCCTGCTGCTGAATAAGGTGCATGCCTTGGTGATGGAGGATACAGAGAAAGCAGAGTTACCAAATGCCTTCTCTGCTTCAGTCTTTACTGCTAAGGCCAGCCCTCAGAAAACCCAGATCCTAGAGGCAAGAGAGAAAGTCAGAAGAAAGGAAGCCTTTTCCTTAGTTGGGGAAGATCAGGTCAGAAATCGAATAAGGAAACTTGACACCCACAAATTCATGGGCCCTGGTGGGATGCATGTACAAGTGAGCTGGCAGATGTTATTGCTAAGCCACTCTCCATCATCTATGAAAGGTCATTGAGAACAAGAGAAGTGCCTGAGGACTGGAGGAAATCCAACGTCACTCCAGCCATCAAAAAGGGAAAGAAGGAGGACCCAGGAATCTACAGGCCTGTCAGCCTCACCTCCATTTCTGGAAAGGTGATGGAACAGCTCAACCTACATGCCATCACTAAGCATGTGGAGGAAAAAATGTTATCAGGAGTAGTCAACATGGATTCACCAAGGGAAAATCATGCTTGACCAATCTGATAGTCTTCTTTGATGGCATGACTGGCTGGGTAGATGAGGGGATGGCAGTGGACATTGTCTACCCGTTCTTCAGCAAGGCTTTGGACACTGTCACCCATAACATCCTGGTAGGTAAACTCAGAAGGTAAGGGTTGGGTAAGTGAACAGTGAGGTGAATTGAGAACTGGTTGAATGGCAGAGCTCAGAGTGTCATGGTCAGTGTCAGAGAGTCTAGTTGGAGACAGGTAGATAACAGTGCTTCCCAGGGGTCAGTACTTGGTCCAGTCTTGTTCAACTTATCAACAACCTGGATCAAGGGACAGCGTGTATCTTCAGCACATTTGGACAGGTAGAAGAGTTGGGCAGAGAGAAGCTTAATGCAGTATAACAACAGCAAGTGCAGGATCCTGCACCTGGGAAAGAATAACCCCCTGAACCAGTATAAGACAGGGGCCAACCTGCTGGAAAGCAGCTCTGCAGAGAAGGACCTAGGGGTCCTGGTGAACAAGAAGCTCTTCATGAGCCAGCAGTGTGTCCTTGTGGCCAAGAAGGCCATCAGAATCCTGGGATGCATTAGAAAGAGCATTGCCAGCAGGTCAAGGGAGATGATCCTGCCCCTGTAATGAGCCCTGGTGAGGCCACATCTGTAGTACTGTGTTAAGTTCTGGACTCCACAGTTCAGAAAAGACAAGGAACTATTGGAGACAGTCCAACAGAGGTCTGTGAAGACGATCAGAGGACTGGGGCACCTGTCTTATGAGGAAAGGCTGAGAGASCTTGGCTGATTTAGCATGGAGAAGATATGATTGAGAGGGGATCTTATCAATGCGTAAAAATATCTTTAGGGCAGGTGTTAAGAGGATGGGGCCAGACTCTTCTCAACGGTTCTTCCCAGCAACAGGACAAAAGTCAATGGGCACAAACTCAAACACAAGGAATTTACTCTGAATATGAAGAAAAACTTCTTTATTGTGAGGGTGACAGAGCACTGGAACAGATTGCCCAGACAGGTTGGGGAGTCTCCTTCTCTAAAGATATTCCAAACCAGCCTGGGCACAATCGTGTGCAACCTGCACTAGATTATGTCCAAATATTCCTTCCAACCCTGGCTATTCTGTGATTCTGATTCTGTGAGTTTTCCCTAAAATTTAATTGAAGAATGCTATAGCTTGTGACTGGCTTCTCTGACTCAGGATATGTACTGTAAAGTTATGGAAAGGGAGGTTATGAAACTAATGTTAAATACATTCCTCTTCTTTCTCTTTTGAATTTTTTCCTTTTCTTTTTATTAACATCAACATGTCTTGCATTGAAATGTTTTAGAAAGCATAACTAGATCATCAAAAAACATTGCCACGGTCATGATGATGTATGTACACCCCATTTAACAGCACTGACCAGATTAGGCAGTCAGGAAGGTTATACATCTTATTAAATAACATCACATTGCACTCTGGGCCACAAAATGACAATGATAGAATTTTCCAGTTAATCAGCATAGAAAGGCATTGCACAAAAGAGAGCTATAAAAGTTATATAATATGCTTTTATGCTTAGTGATATCTGGCACTGCAATCTCACTTCCAGTCATATTCTGAAAATGACATTTCTAAAGCACATTTTAAGTCCTAAGAAAAATTTCCTGGCATAAGAAAAGTCATTCTTTCCACCCTCTCTTTCTGCCTTTCCAAATTTGTGCACACCTCTCTTCAGAATAATGGGGGGGTTATATACTACAAAGGGGGTTTGGCTCCATGGTTTCTGGACAACTATGCGAGAACAAGTGAAAATTATTATGCAAAACAGAACTTATTAACCACACTTTTCTGAAAGATATAATAATGCTAGAGTATTTTGCCAATGGTACAGAACAATGTATAAAGGATATAAATTATTTGCCTTTTATAAAATACTTCTAGGCTTTTATCATCTTTCACTTAAGAAATGCTCTGCTGCCTAAGAACTGAATTGTAGACCTGTGAATTAGTTTTAGTTCTGGTTTTCATGCAGTGACTGTATAATATAAAGCACATACTGTGCCTGCAATGCATAGTTGCGCTTTCTAAGCAGAATAGACTAAGTATGCTGTTGAATGAGACCATGGCTTTCATTCCCATCATAGACCTATGAAATTTGTCAGTTCATAACTGGAAGATCTGGAGGCAGGGAGAATGTTATTCTAGTTCAGCCTTCAGGCCCAATGACAGTATAATTTTTTTGAAACTGAGAAGATCTTCTTGTGAGTGTTTATTACACATTTCTTACATATTGCATCTACAAGTCCCTTTCATGAAAGACTCAATCCTATAAAGTGCCTTTATTTGGCATGATGCCAGGTTATCTATCCATTTGTGTCCTCCTATAATGTGCACATAATTTGCCTAGTTTATAAACAAAACTGAGGTTCAGGCTAACAGATAGATCCATGACTGTTCATGCAGCCATTTTTGACATATGCAGAAGAAGAAAAATAAGTGGCCAATCAACTTGTAAGTTTGAAAGGGGAAAATATGATCATCTAGCATCCAGAGGAGAGGAAGGAAAAAAGTATGGTTTAGTTTGTTATTTGACCTCTAAAATGTTTTGGATTGTCTGAAAACTGCTAACAAATGAAGTTTCCTGGACAAGTTCCTTAATAGTTCTTTAACTATAATAATTCTTTCATGTTATTGAGATATAACTTATTTCATGGATTCATTCTATTATTCCAAAACTGTAGTTTACAGTATTACATAGTACAACTTCCTAGAAAGGTATGCATACTGTCTTACCAAGTTATGTAATTATATATTATGTTTCTTCTAAAGTAACTGAATAGTTACTAAGAATTAGATGAAATTTAAGACACTTAAACATTTTTCTTACAGACAAAAGCTAAAGTTGTTAACTTTAACACTAGAACAGACAATGAAATGTTTTATCAAATTTTATATGATTATTAGAACATAATTAAAGGTTTTAAAATTTAATGTCTTTAATTTCATATGTGTTTATTTAAAATATATATATATATGCGTGACGTTTAAAGAAAAAGGTTCAAGTAAAATAAATAGTTTTGACTTTGCTACGTTCAAACACTACCATTTTCAGCAAAACAAACCTTAAGTGGTTTCATAGGAAAAGATATCAGCTGATGATTTGTTACTGGAAAAACTGACTTAGCTGAGGCCAAAGTAAGTATTTAACATTTATTAACCTGTTTTATGAACTTATTCTTTAATAACATGTTCATTATGGTTTGCACTGCCTGACTTCTGATCTCTGACCTAATTTTTTAGACTTATTCAACACACTATGCAGAAATATAGAAGGATGCACCAGTTTAAGGGCATTTGTGATGAATCCTCCAGGTAGAAAACCTGTATTCTTTCAACTCCATCTTCATTGACCTAGAACCCTCTCAAGTGGAATCTATTGTTTATTCTAACTTCAGGATGTTAAACAAAAAGAGACTGAAACCATTAGAAAGACAGGATTAGAGCACAACATTCAGAGCTGGACTTGCGCAAATCGAGTAACT
Source organism: Amblyornis subalaris (assembly GCA_018881555.1). Classification (NCBI taxonomy): domain Eukaryota; kingdom Metazoa; phylum Chordata; class Aves; order Passeriformes; family Ptilonorhynchidae; genus Amblyornis; species Amblyornis subalaris. Next base: position 1,535,191 of record JACAXG010000164.1, on the reverse strand, counting down.
GTGATCAAGGAGCATCAGCTGGAAAAGAAGGCAACAGTCTCATAAGAGGAGAAAGCTCATAAAGAAATCAGATGTTGATAAAATATTTATGGACCATTGATTTTTTTTCAGCAGTATACAAGCCTTACAAATATGAGGAATAACAAAGAAATGGAACAAAGTCAGAGTGCTCCTGACATACAACTGAGTAAGCAGAGAATTAAAGAAATATCAAGAAGATGGATCAACTGTTCAGCAGTGTGTGCACACAGCCTTGAAGGCCAACTGCACCCCAGGCTCAAAAGTGTGGCCAGCAGGTCAAGGGAGGTGATTCTTACCAGGACAGAGTAGAGGTGAGAGTATCAACACAAGAAGGAGGTGGACCTGTTAGAGTGAGTTCAGAGAAGGGCTACAAAGGTGATTGGAGGGGTGGAGCATCTCTCCTACAAAGAGAGGCAGAGAGAGTTGGGATTGTTCAGCATGGAGAAGAGAAGGTTTTCGGGTGACTTAATAGCAGTCTTTGAGAACCTGAAGGGAACATACATATAAGATGGAGAGAGATTATTTAAAAGCTCATGTAGTGACAGGACAGGAAGAAATGGTTCTAAACTGAGACTAGGTTTGAATGAGATAACAGGATAAAGATGGTAAAGCACTGGAAAAAGTTGCCCAGAGAAGTTGTGGCTGCCTCATCCCTGGAAGTGTTCAAGGCCAGGTTTGGTGGGGCTCTGAGCAACATGATCTAGTCAATGGCATCGCTGCCCATGGCACTGGGTTCTCACCTGGGACAAAGAGGGATGAAGATGGGAAAGCCTTACCCTGCTTGCAGTTGAATCTGGTGAAGGGCCACAAGAAGGCTTTCTACACATCTATCACTAGCAAAAGGAAGACTAGAAAAAATGTGATCTCACTACTGAATTGGGTGAAGAVCCTACTGATAAAGCATACAGAATAAAAATACATATTCATTATTTCTTTACCTCAGTCTTCTCTGGTAATATAAGAGTTTGGGATTCTCAGGTTCATGAGGCCTGTGGGAAAGTCTAAAGGTAAAAAAGACCCTCAGGGGAAGAGGTTAAGGAACATTTTTTCAAAAAATGAACATGCATAAGTCAGTGGGATCTGATGGGCTGCACTCATGAGTGCCAAGGGAGCTGTTTTATGTCATTGCAAGGTCAGTCTTGATTATCTTTGAAAGGTTATGGCAATTGGAAGAAGATCCTAAGGATAGGAGAGAAACAAATGGCACATCTTCAAGAAAGGCAAGAGCAAAGATCTCGAGTACAACACGCCAGTCAGCCTCACACTGTTCCCTAAGAAGGAGATAAGAGGAAATAATCCTGGAAACAGTTTTCGAGCACATGAAGGTTAAGAAGATGATTGGGAAGTCAACATGGATTCACAAAGTCAAAATAATGTCTGACCAACCTGACAGACTTCTTATGATCAGATGAATGGTTTGATGAATGAGGGGAGAGCACTGGGTGTTGTTTATCTTGACTTTACTTGGGCTCTTGACTCTTCCTCATAATAGTCTAATAGACAAGTATGGGCTAGATACACAGAAAGTGAGGTGGATTGAAAACTGTCAGAGCTGCTGGGCCCAGAGGGTTGAGATCAGATGTGCAAAGTCCAAATGGAAGGCAGTCACTAGTGGTGTACCCCAGGGGTCAATGCTGGGTCGGTATTGTTTAAGAATTTCAATAATAACGGGGAAGATGAGACAAAGCGTGCCATGGCAGTTTTGCAGACAATACAAAACTGGGAGGAGTAGCTCATACACCTGATGGCTGTGCTTTCATTCAGAGTGACCTGGACATGCTGGTTGAAAAGAATTTTATGAAGTTCAACAAAGTCAAAAAAGTCTTTCTCCTGGGAAGGAATAATTCCATCTAGCAGTACATGTTGGGGGAGAAAAAGATGAAAAGCTGCTTCCCAGGAAAGGACCTGAGTGTCCTGGAGGACACCAAGTTGACCGTTGACCATGACTGAACAATGTGCCCTTGCAGAAAAGAAAGCCAATTGCACCCTGAGCTGCATTAGGAAAAACATCACTAGCAGTCTGAGTAAGATGATCCTTCTTCTCTAGTCTGCCTTTGTGAGACACATGTGAAGCACTGTGTCCAGTTCAAGGCTCCCTAGTACAAGGGAGGTATGGACATACTGACACGTGTCCAGCAAAGGGACACAAAGATTATTGAGGGACTGGAACGTCTGACATAGGAGGAGTGTCAGAGATCTGGGATTGTTCAGCCTGAAACAGGGAATGGTCACTGGGGATCTTATCCATGACCACAAATATCAGATGGCAGGGAAGAAAGAAAACCARTCAACACTCCTCACGGTAATATCCAGTGACAGGAAAAGAGGCAATGTGCACATACTGAAATTCAGAAAATTCTGTTTAAACATAAGAAAAAACCCTTTGTACTACAGGATCAATCAAACATTACATCAAGTTGCTCAGAGAGCCTATCAAGGCTATCTTCATTCCTAGAGTTATTCAAAACCCAACCAGACACGGCCCTGAGCAACCTGCTCTGGCTGATCTTGCTCTGACTAAGGCGAAAATAGGTTAAACTAGATGATCTCCAGGGGTTTCTTCCTACCTCTTCCATTTTGTGATTCTGTGATTCAATGGCTAGTCTAGGTTCTGATTTCTAAGAAATACAGCATCATCTATAAGTGGATATTGGATCCAAGACTAGTATGTCATTGTTCAATTGTATAAGAGGCAGTTATATACAACTTTGATTCTGAAGATGCCCTAAGTTTAATTGCTACTGCAGCTGGAAAAAAGTCCATATAGCAGTTTTCGAAAACATGCTGAGAGAACAGAACTTGACCTCAAAAAAAAATTGAGTTAGAAAAAGAACAGGCTGAAATTGGTATCTATTGACCTAAAAAGCATTACTGGACCACAGTTTAAGATCAAGTTAGGAATAATTGTCATTTACCTTTATAGTTAATTAGTAGCATTCTATTCCTTCTATCTTCTGCCAGCTAGTAAATATTTCCTATGTGGCAGTATGCATAATATTGCTGAGCACTTCTGTGGCATATAGAATTTCCAATACCTTCAGAATTTGTCTCCAAATGAGTCTGTGCCTGGCACTTCATTAAATACAATGGCCACACTTCAACATGCCAAGGCCCTACCAAGCACCAACATTTTCAGAATATCTCTCAAAATAGGGAGGAACTGAATGAATCACATAATTTCTTAGCAATTACTGAATGGAGGCCATGTAAAGTGAACCTCTCCTCAGAGGGCTTATGTATGCCCTCAGGTACAAGTTAAAGCTTCACCAAGTCTGGATCTTCACTAGGTCCCAAAGACAAAACAGTAATGGCATTGCGATTTCGGCATTGATCATATGTCTTCACACTGCCTAAAGGAAACAAATTTACGGAGAGAATATGCTTAACGAGTCTTCGCCCCCTCTGAGAGTACTGCCAAAAATAAGTGTTTGAGTTCTTTGTGATGTGAACATCCATAAAGAAGAATCTGACATTGAAACAGTGTCATCACTTTATTTCACATAGAGGAAAGAAATAGCCATCCAATGACAAATACTTGCAGTCAGTAGCAAGTCCCTTAAACTGATATCAGAAAGTTGGAATTACCTGTATCCTACTTTCCAATATCTTAAGTTGTGTTTCCAGGTCTCTGTTTTCCCACTCTCAGCTCAGAAACCTGTTTTCTTGATAGAAATAAAAATTGGAATTTGTACCCTTGGAAAATGTAAGCCTGAATCTTAAAGGAATTCTGTTCATCAGAGCAGAAAAGCTAGCTGAAACAAAGGTTCGTATTGCAGATTTTAAAACGCAGATCCTGCTACTTTTATTCTCCTTCCACTGTCATTTAGACAATGTCTACGATTTTTGATGTTTTCATRTTTCAATCTTTTCAGAAGACTCCAGAATTCTGAGAGGTTTTRCTTCTTCAGCAAGCTTTGAAATATTGATATACATATTGTCATTTTCCCCCACCATTTATGCATTAAGAATGATGTCACAAATCACAGTGTTTGAAAAACTAKTCTAAGGACTAATACTATGTTATGCTTTGTCAAGGGCCACTGATATGTGAGCTGTTAGTGCCTGATGGCTCCCCAGAGCCGTGTTATTATTAAAGCAGTGGAAAAGCTGAGTTTGCTGTGGTCACTGCGTTCACACTCTCTCTGTTTTTTTAGTAAAGATTTGCATTTCCACACAAAATGGTTGTTAAAAATGGAACAGCAATCTGTGTGACTCATGCTTGAGGACAATAATGCATTGTATTTCACCTCCAAAAGTCACCATCTTGTTTTCTATATTTGATATTCCAGCCCTCATTTTAGTTTGTGACAATCTTGAAAGATAGGCTTTGGGGTGGGTGGGGAGAGGGTTGGTTTTGTGTTGGTTTTTCTTTTCTTTATAGTGCTGAGAAGTTCTGTTTGTGCTTTCAAGAAACAAAGTCACTAACATGACTGTACCCTTTAAACTTTTATTATTTATATTGTAGCCTTGTAACGAGGCAGGGATTGACTGAGCTTCTCTTAGAGAGGAAGCTTTTGTTCTCTGGTATCAAGCAAATGTAAGTACTCATGTAGAAGATGTCATTCATGTTGTCTTCATTTTATGGTATATTTGAGTGTCAAGAGAGTACAACACTTCTAGACTATCAACAGATCTGCAAGTCTTATACAAGGATTTACTTACCATTGCTGAGATGGGACTTAAGTCTGAAACTAAAGCCAGAAGCACAGCAGAACAATACAGCAGAAGATTTAAATTTCCCCTTCTTCAGCATCCTTTCTAGTATGAACTTCTCCAGTGCTTATTACTTCTTTATGCAAATTCTTGAGCAATGAATTGGGAAATTCTTCAATTCTTCGCTCTAGCAGTGTTTCTTCTTAAGTCTCTTACAAGAGACCTATGGAATACAAGTTTGCATTCTGTCTAAATTACTAGGTTTTATTTTTAATCCTATAGATGTTCTCATCGGTCACAAATTACTTTCTGAATCCTGTCAAACTCCTGGCCTTGGTGATATAATAATCCTCATTACATGAAGTTCCTTTCTCTATGTAGTCAGCTACAGTTCAGTTTAAGGAGATGTCACACTCTGTACTTGTGCATATATATATTTGCATATATATATTTGCATATATTATTATTGCTATTATAATTTTGCAATAATGTTCCAAACAGAATGGAACCTTGTGCTTTGCTTTAACCTTTCCATAAGAGTGTGCAGTGCCTTGACAACGGCCTACAAGAAAGATGGAGATGGACTTTTTACAAGAGCATGTAGTGACAGGACAAGGGGGAGTGGCTTTAAACTGAAAGCAAGTAGGTTTAGAAAATGTACTAGGAAGAAATTCTTTACTGTGAAGGTGGTGAGACACTGGAACAGGTTGCCTAGAGAACTTGTGGTTGTCCTATCCCTGGAAGTGTTCAGGGCCAGGCTGGATGAAGCTCTGAGTTACTGAAAGGTGTCCGTGTACCTGGTGGGGGGATTGGAACTAGACTATCTTTAAGGTCCCTTCCAATCCAAACCATTCTATGACCCTATGATTCCACTTCAAAGAAAAACAACCTTTCCCCGTTCCTGAAAGAAAGGTTTGCTTTTACACTCTATGAACATGTCTGTAGAAAGATCAGCACAAATAAATAAAACTGCTCATACAGGTTCTGTTCAAGATGCCTCTGAAAGAAAAAAAACAAACCTAGAAGTCTGCTATTCTTTCATCTTTGTAGCAAGTTCTACAGGACAAATGTTCATTTTGCAATGATATTTTTTCATTTTCAATGGTAAATTTTCTGCTAGATGGAACTAATTGATCTTTGAGGTCCCTTCCAACCAAACCATTGTATGGCTACTTTTCAGTTAAATATACATCCCAAGATTATTTGTGTTCATACAAACCTTTCTACAGTATTCAGTTTTTAACATCTAATAACTTGTCTCTACCTAAATAAACAATAAACTGGAGGCTCYGTTATCTTTAAAACAGATTATAAAAAATTTTTATCTCTTCATGAGCTGGAGTATCTTGTGGTGACCTGTGCTGGTTTGACTATAAACCAGCAGGGGAAATTAACCCCACACAAATACCTTGAGAGAGATTAAGGTCAGAGTTTCTATTTTAATAGAAATATTATAATAAATGCAGTAATACAGAAATACTGACTGAAACCGACAGTCACGGTACAAGCTGACAGTGGTTGCAGTCCTGTAGAAGGTCTGGAACTGTGGGAAGTTCTCCTCCTCTGCTGGGTACCCCATAGTCCTCTGGGTGTCCCGTTGTCTGGGTGTCCAGTGGTTCAGAAAGGTCTGGTCCTCTGGTTGTCCAGTGGTGGTCTCTCTCAATCCCCGAGCCTGTCTTCATGTGGTGGTTCTTAGCTGGTGCCTCCCCCAGGGGCAGAGATTTCCACAATGGAAGGGGATGTTTCTGATGTTCTGTTCTTCGGTGCTTATCCAGTTCGGTAATGGGCCATTAGCAGAGATAATCCACCCAGGACGGGTGGTGCTTGCTGCTTCCYAGGGGCGTTATCACAGTTGAGATAAGAAACACTATGCCACCTCACACGATCCTCCTCTCCTCAGCCATAGCCTCAGGGACCAGGTGTGTAACCAGCTACTGTGAACAACCCAACTTATCAAGGAATTATGTGGATGGTGATAAAATACATCATTTTGGTTAACCCAGGGAATGACCTCATGACAAGAAGCACCTCACTACTCCTCTGAATCCAGAGAAATCGATGGAAATTAATACAAAATTAATTACTAATTGTGATAAGCCAAAAAGAAATAATGTATTAAAAAAAAATTGACCTGACTTTTTAGTGCTGTGTTTGTATTACACATAATTTTGTTGATCAGTTATAAAATGTTTTACGAAGCAACTGTCTGTGAAAGTACTTGTCATGACCTAGAACTTCAATTTGCAGTAAGCTTTCTCAGTCTTATAATTATGATTGGACAATTTTCAATTTGAGTGTTTCCTATGATTTAAATTTGTTATGAAACAAAACATACATGAGAAGAAAGAAGTTGTAATATGTGATATAACTACAATAAATGTGTTTAAATCTATGTTTTAGAAAAACAGAATTCCTTCAAAAAAAACAATTAAGAAGATATTTCTGGTTTCATACTGAAAGTATTTTTATGACAAYTGAAGAATGTCTATTCAATATCATCACTGTGAAATTTTAAATTAGCAAACTCAAACTTCTGCCACTTTGAAATTTTCCTAGTAGAAAAGGTCAGGCACTCAGAGATGTCTACATACACCTATCCTTGAATTCCTGAACCACTTCTTATATGAAAAGCCAGGCCTGAATATCTGGTTCAATGGTATCAGAGAAGCTTGCATATTCCCTTCTAGTGCTAGGCAACAGTTGTCCTCTGTCTACTGACCTTTATACTGTCACTAAATTCTTTCTGTACTAGTTCTCCCTAAATTACATCTTTTTGCTCATAAACCTTTATGGCTGCTGAGCTCTCTGAATATGTTCTCAGAATACATCATCAAGATGGAGTCAGCTTGCTACTGCACTAATAAAAAAAAAATCAAAATCAATACGGCAACTTAATCTAACTACAAATAATATGGGTACTCTTTTCCTTTGGAACTTTGCCTGTTGTGTTGGTTTTGCAGGGCCTGGTTTTTGGTAGCTGGRGTGGCCACAGAGGTGGCTTCTGTGAGAAGCTGCCAGAAGCTTCCACCATGTCCAGCAGAGCCAATCCCTGACGATGGACATGCCACTGGCCAAGGCTGGGCCAATTAGAGCTGATTGTAACGCCTCTGTGATAACATATTTAAGAACAAATCACAACAAAATTGGGGTGCAGTTGTAATTTCCAGCTAGAGAAGAGTAGCAGGGAGAACATGTGAGAGAAACAATGGAGGCACCAAGGTCAGTGCAGAAGGAGGGGGAGGAGGTGCTCCAGGTGCCGGAGCCGAGATGTCCCTGCAGCCCGTGGTGAGGGCCATGGTGAGGCAGTTGTCCCCCTGCAGCCCATGGGGGTCCACGGGGGATGCAGAGATCCACTTGCAGCCCATGGGGGAGATGCCCATGCTGGAGAGGGTGGATACCAGGACACTGTGATCCAGAGGAAGTCCCAGTGGAGAGAGAGGCTTTGCTTCCAGGCTGGAGCAGCCATCCTTGGAGGACTGCACCCCTTGGCAGAGTGCCCCAYGCTTCAGCAGTTTTGGGAGGACTGTCTGCCCGTGGGATGGACTCACACTGCAGCAGTTTTGGGAGTGCTGCTGCTCGTGAGAGTGGACCCAATGCTGGAAAGGTTAGTGGAGAACTGTCTCCCGTGGGAGGAACCCCACGRTGCCGCAGGGAAATGACTCCTCTCCCTGAGCAGCGGAAAGAAGATCTTGGGTGATGAACTGACCAAAACCCCCACCCCGTCTCCCTGCGCTGTCGGTGGGAGGGAGGGAGGGGTTGGGGGGAGACAAGGGTGTTCTTAAGGGCTTATTTTACTTCTCATGCTCCTGCTCTGACCTTGTTAGTAATAAATTCACTTTGTATCATTAAGTTGAGCCTGTTTTGCCCTTGAAGTGTTTTCTTCCAGTCCTTATCTCAACTCATCAACCCTTGGTTAAATTTTCTCTCCTCTGTCCAGTTGCAGAGCGGAGGAGAGTGAATGAGAAGGCCTTTCATGGGTGCCTGGCATTTGGCCAGTGTCAAACCACGACACCTGTGTAGCAAGTTACTCAAGTTCAGCTTTTCCCAGTGTGCTGGGTGCATGAAGTCTTAATGGGATCTACCGTCTCAAAAACAAATAATCAACAATTCTAGGCCTGGGTAACCTTCCACAGTCTTCTCTGATGTTGAAAAAAAGGTTTTCTTCTTCTACCAATTTCTAACTACATGATAAACGTAATTTTAGGTCTATTGAAGGTAATTATCTGCAATATATGCAAGCTGTTTTTTGCCATGCCAATAGAATTTTTCATCCACCCTAGCACCCCCATAATATGTTTTTATGTAAATGCATTGTGGACAGTTATGCCACAGTCCTGCAGTAGCAAGTCTCCAGGTGGGGTGAAATCTGTCTAATTTAGTCCCCACATTTCACATACATTTTATCCTTTAGAAAATACCTGATAATTTGATGAAACAAGCAGCTACATCTGAGTACCACAGAGGAAGATACTGCATATAGATACTGTATATTTAGATACTAAAATTTATGCATTTGGGTGGGTTTTAATTAATGGACACTAGAAAACTTCAGATAAACAAAAATAAGTATCTATTTTCCAGTGAATTGAATGGCTTTTTAAATTGCTTTCACTAGTTATTGTTAGATCATCACTGACTGTAATGATAATATAAATACGTAAATGGATGTAAAATTGTGCAGAGACAACTAAATTTAATTATCTGCAATAAGCATCTACAATCTACAATCTGGGACTTGAACCCACTACCCAAGTACAAGGAAAAATTGCTTAAGAATGCAATTCAACTCTTGCAACGTTTAGATATATATACTCAAGAAGGCAGCTCAAAATCTTGTCAATAACCCACAGCAAAGTTTAGATTCTAGATGGATATGAAGAGCAAACCAAGATTCAAAGGTGCCTCCACACTTAGTACAGAGAATTTTTGCTGATGATGTTTAGTGATAGGTAATGTATAAGGAAAAGTAAAAACTGAAGACTAAAAATGCTGCTGTATTAGTGCTAAAGATATAAATCATAAATATAATCATATATATAAATCATATAAATCATAATGTAAAACTGCCAAAAACGAATGTAGTTAAGTACTTAAAATCATCTTGTACTCTGCAAAGTTTATAACATCCTATTTTGATCACAGTTTAGTTCTTTATCCTGGATATTTTATGTTTAGAACATCTTACACAGGCTTTGCCCTAATTACCTAAAATAGTTCTCCCATAGTAATGTAAGGATTTCAATTTTACACCTACTGGATTAAAAAGCCACTACCGCAGGCTGTCTATGTGTGATTAGTTCCTCAAACTGAATTTTAAATAATTTGAAAACAGGCTTAGTCAGTTATTTTAACTGATTGTGTGGTACTTTTTTTTTTACATTATGATTATTACTTGTTACTCCTCTTAGTATTTCAAATAGTAGTTTTCAGTAATTTTATATGTACAGTTCAGTCTGGCCTCTTCCAGAATTTAACTGGCATATATATGCCAAAAAGCAGTCTGTGGAGTTAGAAACTGTTCTGTAATATCTTGCATGAATATGTTGTAAAATTATTTAAAACATGATCGTTTCCTGCTCTGATCAGAGGAAACTGAGACACTGAAATACCTAAAACAGACATTGTCAACCACTAAACTAATGGCAGAGGCAGCAGGACAGCTCTTTTGTTTTGAGTCGGAGAATAAAGCTTTTTTTTGAGCGACAAAAGTTCTTATCTCATGGGATTGAAATGTCTGCTCCTGGTCTCCTTATAAACACTTTCTTCTTCATTGCCTCCTCTAAATCTATTATTTCCAGTTCTGCTATTAAAATTAATTCATCTTGTCAATTGTCTCTCTCTAGACACTCAAAGTGATGTGTCAGTTTCCTGCTCCCAGCCCCAGCAATGCCTGATATTCCGTCCTGAGCCTGATGCTTCAGGAAAATCCTGACTTTGTAAGGATTGCTGACACCTACCTCTCAGCCTAGGCTTGTTTTTCCAACAATGGAGAGGAATAATCTCATATAAGACCTGTTCACCCAACCTCTTTCAGCACTCCATTACTACAAAAGATGCTTCACATCTAGAGGTGCTTTCTGTCTCCACCCATTATAAATGGTATACAGAGTATCTTGCACAGATGTAGATGCCTACAATTTAGTATTTTCATGCATTCAAAAATATCACCTTGTCTTTTTCCTCTGTCAAACTTGACTAAGTGCCATAAACAACCTTCATTTGAGACACACAGAGACATGTAGAAATCAACACAGACCTGGGCCCTCTGTGTCACAGGACCTGGCACAGTTTGCCCAGAGAATTTGCAGGTGCCCCATTATTGGAAATGTTCAAGACCAGTTTGGATGAGGCTTTGAGCAACCTGGTCTAGTGGGTGGCATCCCTGCCCATGGCAGGGGGGTTGGAAATAGATGATCTTTAAGATCCCTTCCAACCAAAACCATTCTATAATTCTATGATTCTGTGAGGTATAGGAAGCCCATGGCCTTCTGCAGCAGCTGCTGGCAGCCAGGTTCCTGGCCTCTACAGACTCTCCAGAAGCAGTGGCCTCTGTAGGAAATGGAACTGAACCCAGTTAATCTCCTCTTCCTCACTTCCGCTTCTGTAAATTTCTCTCAAACCATGTTCAGTGAATATGCAAACTGTGATGCATGACTTTCCTCTTTCTCCAAGTAGCCCAACTCCAGATTTCCTTGCTCAGCCACAAAAAGAAAATTTCTCTTCTTCTTACAGTCTTTGCTGAGAACTGACTTCTTTTTGTCACTTTAGATACCATCAATGCAGCCACTAAAGGAATATAAAGCTAGAAGCAAAAGATATAAAAAGTATGTACATATCCACAGCATACATCATGTTTATAACACATTTTCATTTGAAAAAATTCCATGGTCCCATATTTTCCATTTTGTTTCTTCTGTCACCAGCCTTCACCTTGCATCAGATTATGCCAAATCAAGAAAATAAAATCTTTGGGGATTTGGGGAGTTAAAGTCTTGAAATAGATCAACAATGTATGGCATCAAAATAAAAACTTAACCAAACCCAATGTTAATGATTCTTTGCTCTGGAAAAAGCTGTGCAAACTCTTGAACCACCAGACCACAAGTCATGCACTAACTTAAAGACAGACACTCAGGTCAAGGTAATGAGAACATCCTCTTCCTACATTTTCTATTATGTACGACCATTCATTGCAAGGAATACTCATATTCATGCACTAACACATGAGCAGCAGCAGCAGTGCAGAACGTCGCAATAGTGACACTTGTAATACYAGCCACTTGTTTAGTACTGAGAATTGTTCGTCTCTTGGGGGTTCTCTTGACAGTCACTAAAGAAGGCATGACTGCAATACGTTTTAAAAAAGGGTTGCTTTTTGAGGAATTTTTATTTCATTGTTAATTCAGTTAATTTCAGTTGAAAATCTTAAAAGCATTGCTCTGTAGAAATGACAATTTTGACCTCAAAATACTGAAGCACCGCTATTAGTTCTTCTTCTTTTTTTTTATTTAGAATTTCTCTACAGCAGTGGCTTATCAATGAGAGAAAAGGAATATATATATATATATATATAATGTTCCCCAGCTAGTTTCTGGACCTGCTGAAGTCAATGAAAAAAGCCTAAATGTCACTCATTAAATTCAGATGAAACCCATAAAATTAAGGTATTACTATATTTTTCTTTGTTCTAAGGAAATGTGTCAATGTTAGGAATACAGTTTCTTTCATGAGAGATCCATTCATAGAAGTGGTCTAAAGGGATCTGCCACAAGCTTTCTCCCACTCCTGATGCAACAGAGCTTTTCATTATTGTCTGTACTCAGCACTATTTCGTTTCACAATTATTTTTAGCTTCACAGTTATATTAGCTTTAAATATGCTGCTATAAAGAAGAAGAAGTGATAGAAATACGGAAAATTGGATACATAATAGAGCTCTTAGCATTAATGTGGTTGCTTACATATAGCAATTTTTTCAGTTTGAGATAAAAACCGTCTAGCCTCTGGCTGCCACTCCAATAGATTATGAATCTCTCATAGGTACTCTTCTGTGTCTGTTAGCTCCATGGAGATATCTCATGCATTTGGGATTCTCTCAGGTGTCACCAAATTCCTCTGTCCAGACAACTGAGTCACAGTACTCAAACAGGATTCTGTGCCAGGTGAAAAACACTTCTAATTGGGGATCCAAGCTTTCATACGATCATAGAATCGTGGAATATCCTGAGTTTGAAGGGGCCCACAAGGATCGTTGAGTCCAACTCCTGTCCCTGCATAGGACAATCACAAAAATCACACCATGTGCCTGAGAGTATTGTCTAGATGCTTCTTGACTCTGACAGGCTTGGTGCTGTGACCACTTCCCTGGAGAAGGTGTTCCAGCAGCCAGCCACCCTCTGGATGAAAAACTTTCTCCTAATATCCAACCTAAGCCTCCCTGACACAGCTTCATGCCATTCCCTCAGGAACATTTCCTGCCACTTATCACTAGAAAGAAGAGGTCGGTGCCTGCTCCTCTGCTTCCTCTCATGAGGACCTGGCGGATAGGTATGAGGTCTCCCCTCAGCCTGCTCTTCTCCAGGCTGAACAGACCAAGTGACCTCAGCCACTCCTCAGATGACTTCCCCTCCAGACTCTTCACCATCTTTGTAGCCCTCCTTTGGACACTCTTTAATACCTTTGTATCCTTTTTATATTGTGGCACCCAAAACTGCCCACAGGACTTGAGGTGAGGCCACCCCAGCACAGAGCAGAGTGGGACAATCCTCTCCCTTGCCCGGCTGGTGATGCTGTGCCTGATGCCCCTCAGGACACGGGTGGCTCTCCTGGCTGCCAAGGCACTGCTGACTCATATTCAAATTTCCATCAACCAGAACCCCGAGGTCCCTTTCTGCAGTGCTTCTTTCCAGTCTCTTGTTCCCCAGTCTGTCATACATCCATTTCCCTATCATTAATGCAGCTTGATTCAGCCGCTCACACTCAGCTGCCCTGAGTACTGACACAGAGCATTTTAGTCATCCTCAGGGCATCCAAGGCAGACAAGTTTTTGGTAGATACAACATACAGCTTGCAAAAACCATTACCTTTCTAGTATGGTAGATAGAGGCAAGATAAAATASCCAAGGACATGTCCATTTGCCCTAGAAAACTAGGAATGCCCTAGAAAACTTGCAAAAATAACGAACTGACCCCTACATTTACAGTCCTGTCAATGAGAACTTAAGCATCTATAGTGGGATTCATTTGAGAAACATGACTGCCAGATGCTGTGCAATGCATTTATCTGGTTCAGCCAGAGATCAGAAGGAACCTATAGAAAACCTTCATTCATKTGTATCAGCATCTGTAGYCTAAATAAGATGCTCAGCAGTGCTAAAATGACATTAGATGCCTATAGTAGGCAACCAAAACTTTCAGCTTTGTTACCCATGGGGACTCACTCACACAGAGAGTAGAACTTTCTAAATAAAGACGTCTAATATTGCTTTAGATTAACTGTGCTATAGCTACTAGCAACTGCCACAAGTGAAGCTACAGCAGGGCATCTCCCTTCAGTTCCATGCAGATTTGGATCCTCTTAGCTCTGAGTCATTTTTTTTGGAACTGAATCCTGCGCCTCTTTCTAACTGCAAAGATATCACACAGTCCTACCATCACCTTTTTGAAAATCAGCTTGTTCTCTTTAGTACCAGACTTCAAAATAAGGTTATGCGAAGCTAACCTGAGGCTACACAAGCATCCCTTTATTTTGGCTCCCTACTCAATCGGTCAGTATAGATGGATGCCTGATTTAAGAAGACTAAATCTCCACTCATGTAGATATAGATTTTAAGCATTTCCAATTGTTTTTCTACACAGTGAATACAACAAGATGTTTTCCTTATTCAAGAAAATTATATGATATATTCCTGGACGTATCTAGCCAACTTCAATGACTGGATCATTAAACAGATGTGTTGGGTTGRGTTTAATGGCAGTCTGGAATACCTGTTTTTCTCTAACGGCTATTAAAACAGGTAAGATGAATAATGCAAATGCAGATACTGAAACATAAATGTCTGAAATTATCTGACATGCATTCCACTTTGGGTTCCTATTTTTCCCATTCTGCTCTCCACAGTGAATTGTATCACATATTCACAAGTTTCTGACATTGTTCCTGCTCATTTTCTTTTATAAAGCCCAAAATTTAATGCTTTTCTTTCAAGTTACTTTATTAAATTTTTATACTACTTTGCTTCCTAATCACACTCCTAATTTATTTTGTAAATTTTCAAGTTATGCAGTGATATTTTACAAAGCAATCCCAGAAACTTTCTAATTAAAATATCTTTGCACGAAAGAGTTTAATCTTTTAAAGAGCGGATATTATACTTGCTGCTGTCTCTTTGATCAGTCTTAAAATATGTGATACTCATTCTTAGTTGATCAGTAATTTTTGTCTCTTGTAAAGAATTATTTTATTAATTTGAAAAGTTTTGGGATTTTTATTACACCAAACTATTTGTTAGAGGTCTGCAAGCTTGATGGAAATTATTTAACTCATGGAACTTGTATAGACTTGATTGCTCTGCATAACATAATTTTGAATTTTGGGAAAGAGAGAAGACTATTTAAAACAACCCTGTTCCACAAGGGAATAATTTTTCAGTAGCTGGAAGACAGGAAAGAAAGTAAATGTTGGCTCTGTGACTGACTCTGGCTTCTGTCCCGAAAGACTACATACCTCCTTTATTATGTGGTGAGTTGACCCTGGCTCTGTCTTTCCACCTCCTCAATCTAACAGGGGAGAAAAATATGACAAAGGGCTCCATGGGCTGAGATAAGGACAGGGAGATCATTCAGCATTTATRACCACAAGCAATACAGACCCAACTAGGGGAAATTAATTTGATTTATTACCAATCAAATTAGAGGAGTGTAATGAGAAATAAAACCTCATTTTAAAACACACTAAACCACCACTTCCTTCTTTCCAATTTTCTCTCCGCTCTCCCCCAGCCACTCAGAGGGACAGGGAACAGGGGTTGCAGTCAGTTCATCACATRTTGTGTCTGCTGATGCTTCCTCTTCAGGGGGAGGACTCCTTACACTCTTCCCCACCATGGGCTCCTGGTTCCCTACGGGTACACAGGTMTCTCCAGGAGCCTGCTCCAGCATTGGTGTTGTATGGAGTCACAGCCTCCTTCAGACATCCAACTGCTCCATTGTGGGGTCCTCCGCAGACTGTAAGTGGATCCCTGCTTCCCTGCGAACCTCCATGGGCTGCAGGGGGACAGACTGAYTTACCGTGGTCTTCACCACGGGCTGCGGGGGAATGTCTGTCTGGTGTTGGAACACTTCCTGCCCCTCCTTCTTCACTGATCTTGATGTCTGCAGAGCTGTTCCTCTCATATGTTCTCACTCCTCGCTTGTAGTTGCTGTTTAGTAACACAGTAGTTTTTCTTTCTTCTTATCACTGTTGTCCCAGAGGCACTACCACAGTCACTGATGGGCTGGGCCTTGGCCAGTGGTGGGTCTGTCTTGGAGTCATCTGATGATGGCTCTAGCAGACATAGGGGAAGATTCTGGCATGGTCTCACAGAAGCTATCCCTGCAGCCTGCTGCCAAAACCTTGCCACATAAACCCAATACAACTTCATATGCCACTTACCTGCTCAGCTGCTTACATATCCTCTCCATATGAGCTCCTGTGTACTCTGGGCTCCACTGAGAGGATGTTAACCCGTAATCAGTGTTTCAAAGTGCTTGTAGCCTGGAAGATCTGGGGCCAAAACTACCCTGGAAGAACACAGTTAGCAAAAAGCTGTAGCTGAAGGCTCTGAAGCTGTTACCACACAACCCCATTTGCCTGCCTTTTTGACAAAAACATATTTCTTAGATCTGCCTTGGATCTACATGAATTTAAGCAACTTAATAAAGTTCTCATCTAAATTAATACACATACATTGGCCAGAAATGGGATAATACAAAGTGAGTTTATGATCCTTTCATAGTGGTTRTCTAATGTGGTCAATCTCTAGTAGCACTTTGTAACAGAAGCTGTTAAAATTTTTCTTGGGGCAAAGTGATACATACGAAACTTTAATTTTCATAAGCAAACCAGCCTTTTTTTTCCCCCATGGTCGTTAACGGAATTGGATAAAAATGGGTCTGCTTATATTTAGAAAATTTTCATAAATTGTCTTTTCTTTGGTAAGAAAGTGGTAACCAGACAGTATGGTTTGTACATTTCCATGCAATTTGCTACTGCTTAGTTTGGATAAATATTAAAATTAGTTTATTTGAAAAGCCTTCACTTACTGCTGATATTAGCAACTGCCACTATTACTGAACTTATACTCCATTGACCTTTTAGGATCTCAGCCTTAAAACTCCATTGGTGTGTTCTGATCAGRTTGCATGTCAGGGTCTCTGCAATTTATCAGTTAGAAATTGTTTGAAGGGGATGTACCATTGTAATAGATTTCCCTGATGGATCTTCCATAAAACTTACAACTGGCATAGAACAATGTCACAGAGATGTYATTCAAGTTCAAGTTTCCATTCTTAGTTTGAAAACCTCTAGAATTTGCTTCATTTACATCATACTCACAAGAAGAACATAGCAATGACCTGAACAAGAATACAAATTTAATAATTGCCCCTTATAGAGTCTGTAGTCTTTTTCAAAATAATAAAGAAAAACGGTCTCAAATTAGAAAAGAATCAAGCGTAGTATATATGCATTTTGTATGCTTATGAAAAGAGAAAGTAGGAAGGATGTTTTACATTATAGTGGATGGTTCTACAGAACTCAGTCACAAGAAACATGAATGAATCTTTTGTACTTGGATAGTAGGAAAASTTAAGAAATATTAGAGCAGTTATAACTTTTTGCTGTTTTCTTCCTCTCTTCTGGGATGGTGATAGAGAATTAGAATAATCGACAGCACAATAAAACAATGGCTATCTAATGTTAGTAGAAGGAAACTCTAGCTCAGAGAAGAAGAAACCATCTATATCAGCATAGCCAAGTATAAATTTCATAGAATCATAGACACTCCTGATTTGAAAGGGACCCACAGAATCAACAAGTCACCTCCTGACCCTGCACAGGACAACCCCAAGAATCACACCRTGTGCCTGAGAGAACATGCTTCTTTTTTCTCTCTTTTAATTTGCTGCAGTAAGTTAGGGTTATTCTACTATTTCTGAACAATACATATATGTTATCTCTTTCTTCTCTTATATGTATGGCTTGACCTGTGAAACAAATATTCTGTGTCCTTGTATGTCAGCGATTGAGAAATGAATTCAGCTGGGTCCAAGCAAAGCCACTTTATTCCAGGCAACAATGCCCTTTATCCTGTTGTACAAACAATTAACTACCTGTTTCATAACCCCCTGTCCTCCCCAGCAGAACAATGTCTTGCATACAATGTCCTTGGTCAGCATTCTGTTACCTGTTACCAGACAGGAGTGAGGTTTAAGGAGTCTTCTTATCAGGGTGTCGGCTCCTACCTTACTCTGCATACTTATCTTTCCAAAGGCTTAACATTTACCAAGGCTAAGAGATCACTGCTGCTATCTACATTGCCAGGGGCTATTGCCCCCACACTTGTAAATTGTTTCACTGTATCCAAAGGGATATATTGGGCCTCTACAGTACCGGCAGCAACTGATATGAAAACTAGAGTTCAGGAAAAGGTGGATTTATTCAGTGTTCACTAACAGCCAGTCGGGACTCCTGACATGTAGAAAAGTTGCAAGGATCACACTGGAACACAGGAAGTATGGCATATTCACCTTACCAGCTTTAGAAGGGGGTTTCTGCTTGTAGTAATGCTAATATGAAAATATATTGGGGGTATTTGTTGTCTGTTTCAAAGGTTCTCCAAGCTAATGAAACTGATATATGACAGTTATTTAAAAACAAGAAGTCAAATTTGAGTAATTTAAGGAAAACGTTTGCACCATGCTCCAAATTTAAGATCTATTATCTAGATCATGGAGCTGCACCAAGCAGATTTTGTCACTATAACATGGAGCTGGATGCAAAGATTCAGTAAGAAGAAGTATTACCACGCTAATTTTAATCCTTAGCATGTGCAGTTTTCAATTACCAAGCTATATGTTGCCGTGCCTACCTTCAGCTTAAAAAAAATTAAAATTTAAATCTTTGACTGCCTTTTATAAAATTTACGATACCCTGGAGACCCTTTCATCCATAGATGGAGAAATAACACACAGAATATTTGTTGTTGACACTAATCTCCAAAGCATTCCACTTTATTAAAAAATTAAAATATTTTTCTATTTCTAAACATGAAGATGGCAAACACTCTGCAGAAATAATCAAGAGTAGAAGTGCATGAAGTAGGTATACTGTGCATACTCTATGTATTTACTGAAATATGGTATTACTTCTTATCAAATTACACTGAATTGCACCCTACCTGAGGCAGTGTGTAGGGACTTTCATAGTGTATAATGTCGCCATGAGTAAGGAAAGAGTGGCCAGATTTATTTCAGAGAACAATAGGCAACTTACTTTGGATTGGTGTCCGAGTTCCTTTAGAACATAACTGGCTCTGGAATAAAACCAGGGGCCTTATTCTGCGCACAACTGGTCAAGAGGCATCCCTGTAGAGGTTAGAGGGAAGCAACACTGTTTGCAATTTACTCTCACGTATGCAGTATTTAAAGGGCTGTTCTCTGAAGCACCTGATATATAATTAGTATCAAGCCCTTAATTAACCCTTCTTTATGCATTTAGGATAATAACAATGATTACAGTCTTGTTTCGTTGCAATAAATGGGCAAACATCCCCAAAGAAATGTCATATTATGTATGTTCTCTGAATTAGTGCTCACCCAGGGATTCGAGTGCCACTTACTGTGTCAACGGCACCATTTGTTGCCAACATGTTGGCAGGTCTTTTTTTCCTATTTGAGTTTTGCAAGAACATTCTAGTAGTGAGCAATTTTGATGATGGTAATCTACATAACTGACTGGAATGAAACAAGACAGGAGAAGTGTTAAAGCTGTGAGCCTTGAGAGCTCAACATTGCTTCTTTAAAACCCTGAAACCAACTCTGAATTCCTATTTAGATGCTTCGTTGGACATGGAATTAAACAGGACACTAAATTAAAATCTGTACTGCTTAAGAGTCTAATGTTAATTCACCAAAATAAATGGAAAAATTACTATTCCTTTCAAGACCATTTTTGGACCAGATCCAAGACGCATAATTTCCCTCTTACAAAGAAGAAGCAGTTCTTCATGCAGCAGCTAGTTCCTGAGCTCCAGTGAAAGCTCTGAATGAGTAAAATGTTACCGTATATATGTTGCTGAATCATCGTCAATTTGTTGTCCACCAGCAACCCCAAGTCCAGATTTTGTATACCTGACCATATTTCAAATTACAATAATATTGTTTTGCATTTCTGGCAGGCACACATTTTTCAGAAAATGCTTATCTGAATTAAATATCTGAAAAGTTCTTAATTTTAATTTCAGATGGAAATTAATAAATTACACCAGGGGGCAGATGCCTTCTCGTTCAGGCTATGAGCAGTTTCAATGCTACAAAGCTCATGAATTTCATATATTTGAATGAGCAATGATATCACCAAGGGTATAATCAGTCTGTTTTGCATCAGACATATCTGAACCTGTTGTTTTGAATAGTCAAAACAGAGACATTTGGGCACAGCAATCTCACCTATTGAAAACAACGATTTAGTTAAGGTGAATAAGGGTTTGTCATGAACAAGGACAGAGTACGTGGCATAAAATCCTGGGGTTTATTTCAGAACCAAGATGATTAGAGCTTTTACTGCACTCTTATTCACTAACTCCCTCCTTCCCTCCCTCCCTCCCTCRGTCACTCCCCTCCAGACATATGTTCAATAGGTCTTGACATCTTGACATCTTGCAGAGGTGTCACTACTGATCCAGCAAGTTTGGGCAGAAAGTCGTGTTGGTTCTTGCCATGCTGCTGCTTACAATGACCAGCCTCATGTTTTACTGCACAAAGTCCCAGGCCATGCCGTGGCATTTGTCTGTACACAGTACTCTGATTGATGTGGTCTTCACCCACATCCAAGATTTTTCCTTCAATCAAGATCTTCAGCCATTTTGAGAGACCACTTCTTCCTAAATCTATATAGTCAGCGTGCAGAGGCACAATATGCGATCAGCTTCCTGACTTGCAGTTCTGTCTTATGTCACTTGTCAACTGGAGGATTCAGGACGTGCTGCTTTTGTTCAGTTTAAGTTTTATCAAAATTTTCAGACACATATGTACCCAGTTATCTGCCATGTTAGCATTTACATTTTAATCTGGTTTTTTGTGAGAAACATGACTTTGCAAAAATTCTTAGGGTTATCACGGTTTCAGATCATAATATATTATGAACACTTGTGAAAGAAATGCCAGTATTCACAGGTGATTCCTCTACTTCCAGATTTTTTTTTTATGAATTTTTGCTCTGTCTCTGCAATGCTGCCTTTTGCAAAATAGGTATTATTTTCTAAAAACTGGATTTCACTATGCAAGTACTTTTTGAATATTCATATTGTTTCTCATCACTTTTTTGACTGTGCCAGATGATGTAGCTATATACTTGTAACGAGATAATTTATCAAAGTGAAAGCCATTAACTCATTTCAGTATTTAATCACCAAATAAAAATTGACTAAGCAAAGCAGCAATTACAGTAAAAAAAAAATAGAAAAGGAAAAAGAAAATTTAAAAAAAAGTAAGTTACTCAATTTCAAGAAAATGGTTACATCTGGAAGTCAAGACAGAGGTTATAACTTGAAGTGCTTAACCTTTTCATAAGAGCCCTGCAGGGCACTATTCTAACAATAATCATGAAGGATTCCCTATACTAAAAGCTATAACCAAGTTCATGTGTCCAGATTGAGGGGTTATAAAGGAATGGTTTGCGATAAAACAAATGTCAGCTTAAGACCTATATGTAAATTTAAATGCCATCATGACAAACTTACAAGACATTACAAAATATTGCATGACACAAGAATTGAAGTTTACAAGATTCTACATTACTAGAAGCTGTTCCATGAGGCTGTTCCATGTTCTGGACAGAAAGCAATATAATTTTGCATCTTAAGAAATTTCTAAGTCTTTTATTTTGACACATTCTAGCACCCCAAATATTGCGGATGCCAAGACCTCTGAAAACACAAGGCATTATATGGCTGATTAGTCTGAGGACGAAAAATTCTGCCTGCAGAAAACACCAGTACTCCATGACAGCAATACCGAAAACAAGGGCCAGAGAAGGCTGACAGATGGATGGTTAATTTATCTGATGAGACTCAGTGCAGGTCAAATAGACTTGTGTGTATTCAGTCATTGTAATATCTCTGAATCAGAGAGGCATTTCTCTGCTTGGCTTTTAATGTTTTGAGGAGAGCTAATGGAGAATTTGTATTGTTGAGCACAGAAATTTGTGTGCTTTCTGTATCTCATGATCATATGCATTGGAAATGACTAGGGTGATTTTAGTTGCGAGGTCACTTAAAACATCCAGCCAACACCAGGAAAGTTCAGGGAAACCACTTTGTTTCTACATTATCTACCTTGCATAACCAGAGAATTCAGTATTCTTGTTTCATTAGTCACATACATACATTTAAGTTCACAAATACTTCTATGATTGAAAGGTTTAGCATCAGCAATGCAGAGACCTGGTAATCTTCAGTGAGTGGAGGAAAGCACATATTAGGTACTACCAATATCTCTTCTTGCAGAAAAGTGCTGTTGCAGTATTTGTTTGCCACTCAAATTTCACTCTTCAACAGGTAGTTTACCTGGAATAAATTTCAACTGAAATTAATTAGCACTGCAAACCAAATTGATTTTGACTTTGTAAACATGTGCCTCAAATATTTCATATTTTCAAGTGATGGACATTTTCAGTGGATTATTATAATGAATATTAATTATTACTAACATAAGCCGGATAAAATTAGTTTAGAAATGTTTATTGTTTAGCAGTCAAAATTGCTAGTTCTTCTAGCATTATATTTTTATCTATCATTCTCTCACTTATATTAGGTCTTGGATACATACGCTGGAGGCATGAATGTGTACAGCTCTTCTGGAAAATCCTCTTTTCTTCTCAAAGGACTTTATTAACCTGAGAAATTCAAGTCTACACTGAAAGCTGATAATGAGAGAGAAATATTTCAAACCAGATCTTTGTGTTGGAGTGTTCATTTACTTGATTACATATATATGTCATTTACGTCTCATTCTTGCTGTGAAGAGGTACATTTTACATTTCCATTTTCAAGATCTAATTGTTGACAAAATATTTTAAAATGACTCTTTTCTTGAGTGTTCCTCCCTCTCTTCAATTTTTGGTGGCTTTGGATTTAAGAACTAGGGGGCAAAATACACTGGATGACAGAGTCAGCCTTGTCAAATACCTTCAGCTTTGAAGCACATCTTCAACWTTGCAAATTTGAATAGAATTCAACTCATAAATACATAAGTGGATGGATCAGATCAAAGAAAATAAGAAGTTTACATCTGAGACAAACCAAATCAATAAAGAGATTTAATTCAATTGGGTCATAATTTCATACTAACTTTTTACTGTTTCCTTGTTTCAATATATGTTTGCTTGGCCCCTGTGGAAGGACAATTTTTTTGTGCTTTCTTTTGCTTTCTGATTAATGTATATTGCATGGAGAACAAAAACACCAGGAAAAAACCCAAAACGATCTACAAACAAAGGCTTTTTTAGCTTAATTTCTGTGCAATAACATACAGATTATAAAGAACAACAGCAGCACAAACCATTATGCAGGGCTATCCTGAAAACAGTGGTCAAAAAAGCACAATCACAAACCTAATATCACATAAAAAAGCCATGGCAAATTTGGAATTGTATTTTTATGGAAGAAAAAGGAAAAAAAAGAGAAAGAAAGAGAAATATTTCAAAGCTGCATGGAGCAAAGTGATAATCAGTGATTATTCATGTTTAAATAAAGGACATAATTTAAATGCTTAGTTAGATCTGGTCTTGAAAGCCTAGCTTCTTCTAAGTTCGAGTTCTTAAGTGACACAAATTGTTTCATATGAGAATTCCGAGAAAAGAACTGTAACTAAAGAATGGATCTGTTCATGAGTAAATAAGTTTTAACCTCCAAAAGTGAACTAGAATAATATATCACAGATTTCTCACTTTCCGTATAAAATTATTTCGCACTAGACCTTCATACAATACATGATGTAAACTTATAATTTCACAATTTTTTGTGGTTGTTGCCAAACCCAGAGCTCTAAAAGGACCAAATCAAAAAAACTCTATATGAAAAAAACCAAGTTGCTTTAGAGAGCAAAAAGCTCTTTAAAATCAATAAATCATCAGGGTAAACCATAGCCCATTTTGCCATTGATTGCTAATAGATTTGTCATTATTGAGGTTTTCTAAATTTGTTATTTTTAATTGTTCAGTGGACAGTAAATGTGAACAATTGCAGCTTGCTTTCCATAGCTACTTGAAATTTTCTGTACATGTTTAGTCATGACTATCATATGGAATTCTTTCTATTCTTTGTATAGCTGACTGCAAAGAGAACAGTAGAGAATAGCAAACAGCAAATAAAAAATACATATGTCCATGTGTGAACGTCTTTCTTCTCATATGAGTAAGTATCAATAGAAAAAGTGGTTTTCCCCCAGCATCTCTACAAGAAAAATCTCTTCTTGTAAATATTTACAGTTTGCAAGAAAATCCAGGTTGAAAACAGTTAAAGCAAACACCCATCTGGATTTAAACAAATATTTGTAAACATTGTTTTAATACATTTCTCTGTATTTTTTTACATAAATATCCTCAACTGCCTGCACCACTACAATCTTCCCCTCTTATGCTTTTTAAAGTGCAGAGAAAAATAAAATGCAGGAACCACAGAGATTTTAAACCAATTTTATATTTTTTATTTGCTTGATTTTGTATATGAAATACAGTTAATATTTACTGCAAGGGAGCTTGATTATTTTTTGTTTTCATTCATTAAGACCGTGTTTTTAAAACCTGTAGCAAGTACATCATATCTCCCTGTGAATATTATCATATTCTCTGATTGTTATCTTATGTAATATGGAAAGTAATCAACTACCCAATTTTTGTTGAAAATCACAAAAAGACTGTCATATAAGCTGTAAGAAAGCAATTTCCTGAATTCATTGACCTTTCAATTGATATCATAACACAGCATAATCACTAGGCATATAAATTAGCAATGTAACTCAACGTAGACGGATAACAGTGAAATCTCAAGGGTTTGTTGCCTGAACAAGACCACAGCACTGTAGCTAAAAGGGTAAATGTGCTTCATGTTTAGGGATGACCTTTAAGTCCCACAGCTGCCTATCATATGTCTTGTTAATCTGCCCTGTTATTGGGTTCATCTGCTTATTTTATCCTTCTTTTTTTTAGAAGTTTAGTTTTCAGTCAGGTCTGACACTTCTGCCACTGGTGCAACACAGGTCTGTGTGCTTTATTTTGTCTTAATCTAGGCTCACAGACATCTGCCTGAGGAAAATGTTTGAGCACTGAAAAAATATTTACTCTTAAAAACTTTGCCTTTCAAATGAAAAGTAAAATACAAGGGGAGTTTCATAATGCTTTTCCTTTGGCACATGTATTTGATTGGTAGCAGGATTCATCTGACATGCTTTTAGCTTCCTTAAGGTTAAACATCTAGCCTAACTGTTTATAGTCTGAGTAGTCATCAGAGCAGAACTGGCAGTCACAACTTTTTCTAGATATTCTAGTACCTAATCAAAGATGAGGCAAAAGAATGTCCACATAAAGATATCTCTCCATTTCTGTACACAGGATAAAGAGCAGCAGCCTTTCTCTCTCTGACAGCAGGCAGAAGAACTCAAAGACAAGCAGGGGCAAGAACTCCAGGACAAGCTTGTAGAACACGTCACTGTTGAGATAAGAATTCAAGGTCTAAAAATGAGGCATTTTTCATAATGCCTCTTCTATGTGCAATTACAGCCCGTGTGTGGACATAAAAGTGTAGATGTGTAATTTCCTTTGTTTGGACTCACAAAACAAGAGTTTTTCAGTTTGTGAGCCTTTGAAATTATATATACATGTGTACAGAGACTGGACCCCCCAGTAGGATCACAGTTCAGCATTAGTTGTGTCCCATGAACACAGAGGAGATTCTTTAATGAAAAACAAAATTACAACAAAGCAAAACAAAGCAACTGACTTCCTTAACCAGTACTTTAGTCTATGAGGTCAAATTCCATAGCCATTGACTGGAAAAACTTTGGAAGAAACGTAAGTATTGTTTGATGAARGACCAGAAAATGTGAGTCATTGGTGTCTGACAGTGGTGTTTGAAATGGGTTTGGGATTACTTGCCTTAGCAGCCAAGTGCCACACCACTGAAAACCTTCAGCACTGACAAGAAAGATGACAAGGACTGAATTCAAAAGGCGGTTGGACAAACATCCTATAAGTCACCTTCTCTGGAAATTCAAAGCTATATTTTTGCTCTAGTTGAATTTCTACCACTATTCATGCTTTCTACAGATTGAACTCTGGTAATCTAATTAAAACCTATTTACACAGTATTACTACTGGTTAGCTGAAGATCCCAACAAATCTGTGATGTAATAAAGTAACATCCCAAATGAGCTGACAATATGTGATACTTGGTAGCCTGAATGGCAATATCAGAATGTTCCTCTTTGTAAAGGAACACAAATTAATTGATAAAGTTCAAGTTAGTTTTTCTTTTAACCGGAGGAAGGACTACAGTTTTATGTGCACAAATCACTCTGTGCTTTTAATCTACTTTTTTTCCTTTCTGACATATAAACTTTTCTAAAATAAGCAGTAATTTTCAGGGTTTATAACATTCATTATCCCCTCTGCTTATCTTGTGCAGCAGGCTTGTGCTTTTTAAAAGGACATTTTTCTTCTTGTATTGCTGTTTACTTCTCACACAGTACTTTTACAGAGAAAATGTCACGTTGTGAAGTCTCCAGGTAACCTCCATGCAACGTTTTTTTTAACCACAACTTTATTTTACAAAAGGGCTTTTTAACAGCAAACCCAGATCAAAGCACTGCAGAGTTTGGAGACAAAACAAAAGTTCCACAGTAAAGAAAAATCAATGATCTTTCAAATAAATCAAGATTAAATCAAATCAAGCCAGTTTTAACAGAGGATTTTAAAGCCAAGCAGTGACTTGGTTTACGTGATAGCCAACCACAGGTACAACAGATCAGACGAATATAAATCCAGTAGTAAATGGCTGTATCCTCTCCAATCTCATGTTATAAACAAATAAAAAGACATTGAGTTAGCTCCTGCCACCTTTATTGGCAACTATTTGTTCCATGGGATGTCTTTCTGATTTCAGTGGGGACAGAACTTAAATTAGATGCTATTTTATATAAGATGGCAGAAATTGGCTTTTATCATCAATCAGCTATATCATTTCGAGTAACTGTGAAGTACTGAAAGTCAATAAACATATTGGAGATATCAATTAATTATTAGAATGTCTAAATTGAAATTCAGTAAGCTGTTTCAAAATATGCAGGCCTTAATTACTTCCTTTTGCACAGAACACATGCTAGATAATTTTTTAGAATAGCGTGTCTCATTAAACACTATATTTATTCATCAGTCCTAGTGGGGTGAAAGGTTTATAGCACATAGTCAGCAGTGGAAGGAAAAATATTTGACTTGAACTTATACATTTGTTCTTATGTTGTAAGTGATTTTGGCGTTATAAACTGGTTCTTGCTCTGGACTCTCTAAATCTCAGCTAAAATGCCAAGCTAGTCATCAGCCTTTCATCCAAGTGCTCTGCCCAGTGTAGAACCTGACACAATAGAAATTGTGCTGATATTCTGCATACATGCACAGTCTCAGTTTATTGTTCTAGTTGCCAGTTAAGGCTGGCTAGTTTTGCATAAAATAGCACATCTGACTTATGAATTCAGTCATAAAATATAAAGCGATCATCATAGCTGAAAAATGAAGTTTCTTTTTAGGCAACTTCCACCATTATAAGCAGCTAGCTAGCTCATAGCAACAAAATATAAAGTTCCAACTCTCTGATAGTAGTTCATAGTTTATGATCCATCTTGAGTAGTCTAATATTTTAAACAATCATATTCAGGGTTTACCTTACAAGAGGGAAAAGAAGAGATAAGCCCACATTTTACTACTCAACTACTACTYAAATGTACCCAGTGAATTCACCAGACTTCCTAAAAACTGTGGAACAATGAAAAATATCTGAATGTCTTTAGCCATACAAAAATGTAGCACCAAATGTGGGATATATCTCATTTAGCTTTATTAACATAAAAGTTAGGCATTAAACTTTGAACTACAGAGACATCCATTGAATGCTGAGTACCTTCCAACAGCAAGGAAGAAAGAGGCCTTAGATTTAGTTACCTGACTAGCTTATCAGAATACAGGTAAGAAGAGTCCTACTCCTCATTATGCAATGTGTTCATCGTCCACTTTAAAAGGATAAATATTTTTATATGCTACTGATATTAATAGATTTAGGAAGCATTTACATATATCTCACTGGAAGGCAACACCTCCAGTCACATCTCAAAGTGCTGCTTTAGTGTCTCCTGTGTTGTATGGGCCTAAAAAATACACAAATATTTTGTGACATGGACCTTTTTATTTTTCCCACTGATTTCTATAAAAAAAATGATAAAGTTCATTTTCAATTAATTGATATTCATTCATCTGTATAGTTACTTCTTTTCCAACATTTCATCTGGTTAGTGTCTTAACAACAGGAGAACAGAGATGTCATGATTGAGCATCAGACAGGATGGGTCTTACTTTCATGGTTTTGCATGTTAGTTAGTTTATTTTGAATTCTCACAAAATCACTGTATGCTCTTACTGACTCTTGCACTGCCTTTACAGTGATTTGCTATGTGATTAGTGGTAACTTCAGGAGAACAAAAATCCCAAACTTCTTGCAGAAAATACTGCTAAACACTGATATTTGTCCCAAAACTTCTACTCCCTGGTGGGTTTTTTCAGTTCAATTTTCCAATGCAGATCATCTTCACAACAGCTGCACTAATAGTCAATACTCCAYGCCAGGTCCTATTTTCTGATCCATAGAACACATCAAATCACTTTTACTCGCTAGTTTGCCAATTAGCTTTTTCCACTGGATGAGTTTTCTTCATCAATTAAAATTATTGGTGATCATCTAAAGTAATTTCCCTAGTTCATTGCCACCATTTCTGTGCCACTATTAAAGCTGGCCCATTATGCCTTTACCAGCTGCCTTTAACCCGTCTATTGATCTAAACAGACTGACGCTGATATTTAAATTACAGTGGTGGATCTCAGTCATGTGGTCAGTAAGAAATTGGGATCCACTCTGAATTTACCTTTTTGTTTCCTTTATTTAGATTCATAGAATCATAGAATGGTCTGGGTTGGAAGGGACCTCAAAGATCATGTAGTTCCAAACCCCCTGCCATGRACACATTTCACTAGACCAGGTTGCTAAAAAGCCCCATCCAACCTGGTCTTGAACTCTTACAGGGACGTGAATGGAGTTTTATCCACTTCCCTAGGAAATCTGTACCAGTGCCTCACCACCCTTACAGTACAAAATTTCTTCCTATCTAATCTAAACCTACTCCCTTGAAGCCATTCCCCCTTGTCCTATGACTACATGCCCATGTAAAAATTCCCTCTTCATTTTTCTTGTAGGTCCCTTTCCATGTACTGAGAGGCCACAGTAAGGTCTCCCTGGAGCCTTCTTGTGTCCAGTCTCAATAACCCAAACTCTCTCAACCTGTCTCCATGTGAAAGCTGCTCCAGCCCTCTGATCATCTTTGTGGTCCTCCTCTGGACTCCCTCCATCAGGTCCATGTCCTTATTATTTTGGGGGCCCCAGAGCTGTATACAGTAGTTCAGGTGGGGTCTCATGAGAGCAGAGTAGAAGAGGAGAATTACCTCTTTCGACCTGCTGATCGTACTGCTTTTGATGCAGCTCAGGGTGTGGGTGGCTTTCTGGGCTGCAAGCACACATTTCTGGGTCATGCCAAATTTTTCATCTACCAATAGTCCAAAGTCCTTCTCCCCAGGGCTGCTCTTGATTCACTCATTGCCCAGCCTGTGTCCGTGTTTGGGATTGCCYCAACCCAGGTGCAGGATCTTGCACTTGACCTTGCTGGAATTCATGAGGTTGGCATGGGCCCACCACCCTAGTCTGTCAAGGTCCCTCTTGATGGTATTCCTTGCYTCCAGTGTGTTGACCCCAGCACACAGCTTCGTGTTGCTGGCAGATTTACTGAGAGTGCATTTAATCACACAGCCCATGTCACCGAGACATTAAACAGTGCTGGTCCTAATACCGACCCCTGAGGAGCATCACTTGCCACTGGTCTTCACTTGGACATTGAGCTGTAGACCACAACTCTTTGAGTACAATCGTCAATTCAACTCCTTATCTACCAAGTGGTTCAGCTATCAAACCCACATATCTCCAGTTTTAGAGACAAGGATGTCACGTGAGACAGTGTCAAATGAGTCCAGGTGGATGACATTATTTGCTCTTCCCAMCACTGTAGCCCCACCACAGAAGACCACGGAATCTGTCAGGCACTGTTTACGCTTAGTGAAGACACACTTACTGTCAACAATCACCCCCTTATTTTCCATGTACCTCAGCATAATTTCCAGGAGGATCAGCTCCATGATCTTGCTGGGCACAGAGCTAAGACTGACTGGCCTGTAGTTCCCTGGGTCTTCCTTTTATTTCTTTAAATAAAAGAAGAGGGCTTATTGAAAAAATTGGGGAAAAAATAATTTAATTAAAAATAATTTTAAAAWTATTTTTAATTAATTAAAATAAATAATTTAATTGAATTCATCCAATTGCAAAAAGCAGAGTTACATTTCCCCTTTTCTAGTCAGTCGAATGTCAACAGATTGCCATGAATTTCCAAATATGATGGATAGTGGCTTAACTACTTCGTCAGCCAGTTCCCTTGGGACCCACAGATGCACCTCTCCAAGTCTCATCAATTTGTGCTCCCTCAGGTGCCTTAGATGTTCCTTAACCTGATCTTCTCCTATAGTGGGCAGTTCTTCATTCTCCTAGTCCATCGTTGTTTTTTCGGTCTTGGATGGTGTGGCTGAAGCACTTGCTGCTTACTGGGTCTTTGCTTTTCCCTAACTTTGGATTCTATCTTGCTTCTGTCACATAAATGGGATTGGTCTCATATTGCTTCTCAATTTTCCTTGTCGTGTTTACTGCATAACACAAAGACAAATCTAAAACTTCTGTCATATAAATCTTACCTAGCAATTTCATGAGATGCAAACCAGCATTACAAGCAAACACAAACAACCCAAAAATGAAACCAGTCATTAAAAAAAATTTAAAAAATTGATATAATGCTAGCCGAGTATAACTGAAATATATGTGACCAACCATTGAGTAGTCTCTATTAGAGCATCACCGAATGTAAATAAATGGAAAATGTTGGTCCAGCCCCATGCCCATGCATGATAAGTATGATGGTTTTTTTTAATCGGTTGCAGTTACCCACAGCTTCTGAAATTCACAATGAAACTATTAAAAAATAAAAGCTGAATGAGAAATAAAAATTAACCTGATCCAAACTGCTTAAAATGCATAAATCGTGACCACACCAACACTACAGAGCAGGTGTGTTCTACAGTCTTGGATCTAGAAGTATATGGTCTGGAAGCATCCCAGGTGCATGCCAGAAAGAAACCTGGGTATGCATTGTCTCTCTGTGCCCTAAGGTCTCCTTTGTGGGGAAGCTTGTGGATACAGAGAAAGAACTGCAATATATTCTAGTCTAGATGATCGGAAAAGCAGGTGAAAGACAGAGCATATTTGCTCAGCACTACAGACAGCAATTCTGACTCAAAACCAAATCATTTTACCCAAACCCTCTATACAAGTTACAGGGGGTTTTTTCTTACCTTGCCAGGGCTTCAGGTCTTCTTCAAAAAACAGAAAACTGCCATAGACCAAGACACTTTTTTCTAATACATACCTAGTTTCTAGTAATTTATAGAAATACTGGGAGGCGGGGGGTGAAGATGGTGGCGTTGCAATTGACTGTTTCTTTATTCCACATCTGAAGCTGCTAATATTGCCCGCAAAGTGGATGTGAATGATGTGAAAGTTTCTTTGATATAAACCCACAAATATTCCCAGTGCTTTTATTTTTGTTAGGAAAGCATTACTCTTAGAAGCATTAATAGAACTTTCTAATGCTAACACTCATCAATAATCTGATTCAATTTAAAATGCAGATAAAAACAGTCCTTTATGAAAAATCTTATAATAAAAATCCTAAATTAAATACTTTAGTATCTTATGCAAAGACAAAAGTTTCACTTTTCTCCTTTCTCTCTCTTTTGTATTTTATGCTATTCAATGGCATAGGAATAATACAGTAAAAATCAAGGCATTTTCCCCCTTTACAACTGAGTGCTACTACCACCGTTTTTTTCCATCTAGAATATTCCAGATTTTCTAAAGGTACAACAGCAATAGGAAAATATACAAAACAACATTAACCATGAAAACACTTTTCCATTATACATATTGTTATTTTGCAGAACCAAGACTGGAATATCAAAAAACCTCAGTGTATTTGAAACCTTGTACAGACTCATTTTTTCCTCATTTAACTGAAAAAATAATTAATTTCTAAAACACTGTAGCCCCAAACTTCTATTACAGAAAAGAAATGGGAATGCTAAACTTTCTACATATTTATAGGTCTAATTATAGTGATTCATTGTCACATTCTCAGATCTGGAAATTGATTTAGGCATCAGTTTCAATGAAAGATCCTCTAACATGATGACAAAGATCTCCAGTAAGACAGTTTTCTTTATCAGTGTCAAAGCAGGTTGGCTACTTATGATCATATACATATATATATATGTGTGTGTGTGTGTGTAAGAAATTAATATATACAAAATATTGCATATATAAGTCAGAATTCTATCAATTTCTGGTTCAGCAAGACAGAGTTCCTCCTGAAACTTAATAATAAGGTCTAGAACACACATCTACTACAGTAATGTGATTATCTAGGACAGTTGAAACATTTTAAAACAAACCATATAAACAGCTTTTATGAATTTGATCATAACTTTAAAGTTAAATTGTAGCAGCTAAGCCACACGTGCTGGGTTAATTTTGGCTGGATGTTAGGTGCCCATCAAGCTTCTCTATCATTCCCACGCCTCAACTGGACAAGGATGAAAAATACAAGAGACTCATTGGTCAAGATTAGGACAGGGAGGAATCACTCAGCAATTACTATCATGAAGCAAAACAGACCCAACTTGGGGAAATTAATTTAATTCATTACAAATCACAATTCAGAGTAGAGTACCCAGAAATCAAATCTTACGACACCTTCTTTCCACCCCTCTCTTAGTCCTGGGCTCAGCTTAATGCAGGATTTCTCTATCTCCTTCCCACCACAAGGCACAGCGGAACAGGAACTGGGGGTTGTGGTCAGTTCGTCATATGTTATCTCTGCTATGTCTCTCCCAGAGGAGACACTTCTCCACAAACTTCTCTAACATGAGTCCTTCCCATGGGCTGAAGTTTCTCATGAACTGCTCCAGCATGAGTCCTTTCCATGGAGTGCAGTCTTTCAGGAACAGATTGCTTCAGTGTGGATCCCCTGTTCACAGGTCACAAGCCCTGCCAGCAAAACTTCTCCAGCATGGGCTCCTCTCTCCACAGAGCCACAGGTCCTGCCAGCAGCCTTCTCTAGCATGGGGTCATAGTCTCCTTTGGGTGCATCCAACTGCTCCAGGGTGGGGTCCTCCATGGGCTGCAGGTGGATATCTGCTCTGCTGTGGACCTCCATGGGCTGCAGGGAGACAATCTGCCTCTCCATGGTCTTCACCACAGGCTRGACAATCTCTGCTGCAGGACCTGGAGCACCTCCTCCCCCTGCTTCTTCACTGACCTTGGTGTCTGCAAGGCTGTTTCTCTCACATATTTTCACTCCTCACCCTTGGCTAAAGTTGTGCACAAGATTTTTTTTCCCCTTCCTAAATACATTATTGCAGAGGTGCTACTGCTGTGACTGGCAGCAATGGAAGAGGATTTTCCCGATGTTCTATTGGTTGCTTCAGCAATGAGCTCAGATGATTCAAGCATTCTAAACATAATGTTTTGCAGCCAAAACAGGCACAAGTAAACCTTTATGACAGTGTTTGGGGGTAACTGTATAACTGTGAATTTATCCAGCTTTTGTGGGTGGTAATAGAACATATGGCTAACCCAGGACACAGGCTCAGTTTTGGCCAACAGTTCTATTGGACATAGATGGATCTTATGTCATATTCTAAAAGAAGCCACCCCTGTAATGCCCTCGGCTGTTGAAACCGTACCACACTAATGCAATATACCACATTACTTCAGAGCAGAATAATTTTCTTCCATGTTTCTAAACAGACAAATAAATGCTCATATTTTTCACTGCAGCTGAGCACTTATGATGGAACACGATGTAACTGGAAGCCTTGAATGTGATCTCTCAGACCATAACACAGGCACTAGACCCCCATTCCAAAGCCTGTACAAATACTAAGTCACTCAAAAACATAAGGCCTAAAAAATTACGTGTCTGATGAGTAGAGAAATACATTCAAGCATTGAATTATGTACTTCCTTTCTACTCATATTGAATAAGACCTGAAATTCGCAGCAGTCATCCTGGTAATAAAACAGTAATAAAACATAAAAACGAATTTGTCAGACCACTCTCACATCAACTTCCACAGCTTAGCAAAGGATATACTTTTATTCATCTCAGACAGGGATCTAAAATTTAAAATTCCTTCGGGAGCTTAGGCACTTGAGTGATGATTTTAGACATGGGGAAATGATCACTGTTTCTCTTAAATACAATTCAGGATATACTCTTATAACACTTTTATGTCATACTTCTTGTCATATCCATATGCTATACTCTTAGCATTAATTCAGTAAACTGCTTTGTGACCTTATATTCATTTTATGTTGAATTATTAGTTTTTCATAGAATCATAAAATATTTTGGATTGGAAAGAAACATTAAATGTCAGCTAGTCCAACCTTCCCTGCAATAATCTGGGACAACTTCAACCACATCAAGTTGTTCAAAACTCTGTCCAACCTGACCTGTGTTTCCATGGTTTTAGTTTTTAACTTACATCCTATTTCTCCCCACAGTTCCCTTATCCTTAGGTTGAGGGTAGTGTAAACAATGTGAAAGAAAGGAATAAGGTCTCTGTTATTGGTCAGCTCAATTTTTCAACACATAAATAGCATTAATCTTTTCCAGGATGATTAAAATTAGCTCAAGATTTTCAATAATTGCAAAGAAGAAATAGAAATGAGAGCTGGAACATTTTCACACCATGACAAACCTTATTGCATATATTTGAGATATTCTGAGAACAGTTAGATTTTATTAGGTTGTCTTATCAAGTTGCACATTCCCAMAATGTAAGCATCAGCAGCTGCCTGTTTCATTTCCCTGTAAAAATTCTAAATTTGGCTAGTTCATGATGTAGACCATTCAGTTTCTATATATTTTTAAAATAGAAACTGGTTTAGAGCTCATGTCTTAGAATATATTGTGAAGCCACTCGGGGAATGGAGAGTCTGGTCCTAATATCACCAATCAATTAAAAACCTACCTATGCTTTAATGGCTCCTAGTCTTAGGCAAACTTTGACTGTTCTACAGTACTTTGCATCCATCTGTCCTAGAGAGTTTAATAAACGTGAATATGAGAAATACTTTTCACAAGTAAGAACACCAAGGCACAAAAGAAGGAAACAACAGTAATTGTTGGGATAAATGCAGAGGTCCAAGTCCCATCCTAGAAAACAAATCTTATATATGTTAAAAAAACCAGTTTAGTCATGTAATGTCTCTTAGCAGTGAATAAAAAGAAGCAGATATGCTGAACGATTTTAATGCCTCTTTTACAATGAAATGAATCACGTCCTAATCTCCACTGACTGTATCAACCAGAATTTATTGAATATGAAGTAAGACCTGCATGAAAAACTCAGATGAACATATCTAAACTCTATACTTAGTGAGACGAATGCCACCTAAACAGTTTGAAATTGTTGTCCAATACATTAAACACTTTTTAGCTTCATTCCTTTTCTCTAAAAAAATTAATGAAAGTAATTGTAAAACTTCTCGTTTACTTGAAAGCTTTATATTGTTGTATCTCCTAGGGGTTTTTTGCTGTATTTCTGTTTGAGGGTGATGGTTTGTGGGGTCTTTTGTTGGTTTTTGTTTTTTTTTTTTACCAGGAAATTAATAACCTAAGAAAACCTATACAACGGAAAAGAGGATAGCGTAGCAAGGCAATTTTTAATCTTCCAGTAGTGAGTTGATATATTTTTCACTGGAGTCACTTTAAAATTATTTTATCTTGCCAGATAGTTATAACAACAAATTAATTTTATTATTACTGCTGCTTGCTCCTCTTTCTATATGCTTCATTCCTCATATATTTCCATATATGCAAATATCAGCTTATAATTTCTCTATGCACCATGAAACTAATATCCTGTGATGGAATGCTAATTTAATTKAACTTACTTTGAAGCGGATGTTGAGCTGTCATTTCAGCCAAAGTTTCAATAAATCTTGTCTAAATACTGTGTAGTTTCTTAAAGAATAGTCTTTGCAAGCTCAGAAACCTCTTCATTAATTTATTTTGATGGGTTTAGACATCACAAGAGAACTCTTTGTAGCAAACACTTATTCAAATGTAAGTTGTCATGCTAGGGGAAAAAATACACTTCAACTATTATGTTTTTTAGTTCAGTGTTTCCAAGGATATGAGAGTTATAAAGGGTCAATATCCATCTGGTACTGAGGCAGATGACTAAATAGAAAGTTTGTATTTCAGAACTAATTATTGTACATATTATTTGTAAGTAGGCCTCTACAAAACACTAATTAAAAAAACCCAAAGAAACAAATGAAACCCCACAAATTGGACTCCCATTGCGTATGCAGACAGAAGCATTATTTCTTTACTGAAATTCCCATTTCTAACAGTGAGACCCAAAAACTCCTTAGGAAGATTTGACATGATGCTGCTCTATAATGGTCGAGATCCCCTGTCCTGGTAAGAGTTTTCTAGGGCCAATTGGCTGGCTTTATCATTAAAGTATATCTGACTGACAGCACCAACTATTCATGAGTCATGGAAAGGTCAACAAGATGCATCTGGAAAACATATTTGCAACTGAACTTCTGCTTGAAAGGTGAATTAAAATAATGGAACTGTAAATAAGGGGATGCAACAGAATATAAATGAGAAAGAAACTCTGAAAGACTTCTGACAAGGTTCTTTAGTAGGACAAGAAAATTACTTGTATCTAAGGCAATTATACAAGAATTAATTTCCAAATTTTTCTGACTAAATCAAGCCTCTGAAACATGGTGTTTATCTTTCCAACTTTTCTGGCATAGCAACCATGAAATGTCTCTCCTGTACAACACCTATAATTACAACATTTTTCATGTTCAATGCTATTGCCTAAAATAGACAAAATTGTAAGAATGAGAGACTTCTTTCCCAGACAATAAGAGAGACATTCTCAGAATGTATAGACTTGATAACTGAAAGACTATCATGCTGAAGTTGAAAGTTTCCACCTTAAAGAACAGTACTTTGCACAGGTTCCAGAGGAAAGGATGATCTCAAAGAGACACTGGTAAATTASAGACACATGCAAGGTGAAGAGCCATCTCTGATCCTCTAGCAACTGGATGAGCAGGAAATGAAATTAATAAATTTGTGGGGTTGTTTGTGTTTGTGCCCAAAGAAGCGCAGGAGCCAGGAGCACAGGAGTACCATGAGTTGGAAGCAGACTCCCGAGAACAATGAAGTAAATAGAAGGAAATAAAAAACAACCCAGAAAAATGCATTAGTATCACTATCACATAGAGGCTACTGTTTTCTAGGCTTCAAAATTGCAGTTATGCAAAAAGGCAACTTTCAGACTCACTGGCACAGAATCCTGAGTGTCAAGGCAAGGTGAACAAGACTTCTAATACCTCCTATGAAACCTGAATAGCAAGCTCTTTGTCCTCAGTTCATCCGCAATATGAGTCAGCTCAGACACGRCTTAAATCTGTGATCAAAGGGGGTGTGTAAAGCAATGTTATTAGTGGTATAACTGAAGCAAGTACAAGAAAATCTAAGTATTTCCCCCAGGAGTTTACTGAAAAAATACAGAATATAAACTAATGCTTCCCAACTTTAAATATTCCAAAACCCCACAAAGACTTTGTTACGTGAGTAACAAAGTTTATCTTGTGAATATTAGAATGTTGATTCTTTGAATGGTAATTTTCATTGATTATTATTCAATTTTCACTGATTATTATTGATTGAGAAACGAATACTTGAGTTCTAGAAACAGTACATTATGTTGTGTTACATTATGTTACACTTGCTATATTTGTTATAGTTATTATATTATTTGACACCATTATGTCTTTGAATGTGTGGCTCTTTTATGTTATCTGTACTAATATATACAAAAGATTTCGCTCTTGTCTGTTCTATTCTTGAAATACCAAATATTTCTATTCCTTCAGTGCTTCAACCACTAAAGCCTAACAAAACTACATTTAATTTTTTTCTACATTCTTATTAAATGTCTGCAATTAAATTTAAGACTACTAAAGTCAAACACGCTTCAGKGAAGCACAGATTTGGATGACTTTAATGGAATCTGGATTTCATATTGATATACTYCTCATTAGCACTCTAAATATTGACATTACCTTACACTGACAGAAAGAGCTAAACTTTTCTGGGATACAGCTGACAGTTGCATGTGAAATCAGAAGTTTTCAGCTGTTTCTAAACTGCAGTGAATATACATGCTGCATCCTATGGATCCAGTTCCTTTGCTTTCCACATAATTACTCTCTTGTGGACTCTGTCCGTCTTTCCAATAATTCCAGCTCATTCTAATTCCAGCTTCCACTAAGAGGAAAACCACAAGCCACTCCCCTCCCCCCACTCCCTCTGGTGAGAGAGACAAAAGGCAGAGGTAAGAACAATATATGGAAAACAGCAATGAGATGAGAAAATGAACAGTAACAGCAACATTTTTAATAGCAAAAATATACAAAATGAGGGTGATGTACATGCGAAAATGCTCACCAACCAATCTAGCATTGCGCGATTCCCCAGGACAACGACAAAATGGCAGCAGACCCTTTGAGGGCTACCTTTCTCTTCCTGACCATAATCCACACCCACCTCCTTCTCAGAAGTAAGAATCCCTTACTTCCTCCCTGTGGCTGTGGCAGGAGGTGGTATAGAATAACAACCTAGAAATGCCTACACACTTCCCGGCTCTGCCCCCTCATGGCTAGTGTGAAAAAATGAACTTTGTCCTGCCGAGAACCAGGACACACCTCCACAGTTAAAAAGTGTTTGTTGTCATCCAGAGAGAGCCTCCCGTGCTCCATGTTGTGATAAAATAGAAAAATGGTAGATCAGCTAGGAAGTAGAATTTGGACAATGTGTGCTTTTGTAGGGAAACACAGTTGCAGCATATACACATGTGGTTCATTTACCAAAGGATTTCTGAGTAACCTTGCAAATGACAGCACAGTCCACTGAAAAATTATAACAGCTCTCCARCTGTTTAATTTAGGCTATGATAAATGGCATGCTGTTTGGATTTCTCTACAGCTAGAAGAGATGAGGTTCAAAATCAACCTGAATATCTGTCTGCTCTTTCAGTAATTTCACAGTAGGGTTATCAGAGACTATTCAGTCCAGACTAATTGAAGGAAAGTTCATTGCTGTTGGAAATAGGTATCTGTGAAGTAATGTTTCATTTCTACCAGGAAGACAAATTGTTGCATGTCTTACACTAGAAATAATTACTGTAACCCCTCTACAGAAAGGAGGTAATATATGAGAATACTCTGTTAATTGTGATATGTGATATGTTATCCCTCTTAAGCTTAATATAACAGGAACTATGTGAAAGACATTTGAGAACTGTGATGTCATTTCTTACCAACTGCAGGAGAACATAGCAAAATAAAGTCATGGCTCACAGTAAACAGACATTTTCAGTCTTGGGAATGGAAAACAGTTCTGCAGATTTTTTTTTCATAACATGGTGTCAATATGGAATAATCATTATTATATTTTACAAAAGCATAGAAATACAGTCTACTCATATCTTTTRTCAGTTAACACCAAGTAAGGCATCAACTGTCTGAATGCAAGATACCT
Organism: Amblyornis subalaris; assembly: GCA_018881555.1. Lineage (NCBI taxonomy): Eukaryota > Metazoa > Chordata > Aves > Passeriformes > Ptilonorhynchidae > Amblyornis > Amblyornis subalaris. Next base: position 1,495,148 of record JACAXG010000164.1, on the reverse strand, counting down.
TTGAAGAAAGTATATGGAAGAGAAGTATCAATTCACAACCTATTGCAATAAGGGGAGATTGCACATCCTAGGTGTCTCTTTCTAAACCAGAATGATATGAGGCTTTTCACACTTAGAAATAAACCATTTTGAAGGATTTGAAGAAATCTTTTTCCATCTTTATTAAAACCTTTGTTTAGAAGTGTCAGTGCCTCTTTTCACACAATGATTGGACTTTAACCCATCAGCAACCAGCAGTTTGAATAGCCTTTACAATCACCATCTAAAACAGATTTTATGTTTAGTGTCTCTTCATTATAAGCAGATGGCTTCCAGATACRTTCACTCTGCATAGCTAGATGAGGCTGTTTATGGGTATCGAGAAGAAAGAATGGGTGAGATTTTATGTTCTTTTCAGATCTATTTCTAAACATCTGAAATGCTAACCAAACTAATAGAAAGGCATTTTCACAGGAATATAACTCTGCTTGAAATGGCTGGTTCCAAGCACTAAACAAATACACAAAGTAGCACAAAATACTAGCAATCTATTATTTGTCTCCATTCTCCATATTTTTGTAATCTTTATGTGAAGTAGAACAAGATAATTTAACTCTAGCTGTCTGATCCTTGATCCTGAGTACAACAGAGCCCAAGAACTGAAGAAAGTTTCTATCAGAGCTAATGATTATAATATAAAGAAACTGCAATATTTCAGGAAAATTCTAATCTGCTCCATTAGGGCAGGTCATACTCCATTACTACAGCTGCTGGAAGGAACAGTAACACAAAAGGTGTTTCACAGTCTCAGAAATCAGATGGCTTCCTTGCTTAAACCTGGCCAAGAAATAACAAAAAACTGCCAAGTGCAGCAGCAATCATGGGTGCACATCTGGGTCTTACTCAAATATTAATTACACCTTTGTAAATTAAAACTAACTTGATTAAGGTCATTATATTTAGAGCAATTTAAAACCAATCTAAGGTTAGCATTAGGTCAATCAGTTAAAAAAATTTAAATATATTTAGAAGGARTCTATCTTGCATAGATTTTTTTCTACTCCTCTTGACTACTTTCCTAAATCCCAAAGATATTTTTGTGTAATATCTAGTAAATTCTAAGTCATGCTGTAGTATAGATAAAACACTTTTTTTTTTTTGAGCTCTCCAATACTAAACCAGCTGGGAGACAACATATGCTTGCTTGCTCCTTTGAAACCAATTTTACTATTTCACAGCTCAAAATTATATAAATAGCAATTTTAACTCTACATGAGACATGCTAGAGGTCAGGTATAGTCAAATACCCAAGCCAACAATAAGCAAAGTATTTCATTTCACCTGAAAACACCTGCTTTAAACCTCACTTGAATACTACTCATTCAGTTCAAAAAACTGCCCTTGATGAGTAACAAGTGTTGGCAAGTTTGCATCACTTCCCAGCTCAATATAGCCAAAATAGTCAGAGCAGCTTCTAAAAGAGGTGGGAGAAATGGTGTAGCGGTGTATATTTCAAATTATCCTTGCTCTTTGGTAAAGAGTTTTTTGTATAATTACTATTATTGACTAAGGTCTCTGATAGTTGAAGACCCCTAGTAAAAACTCTCTGCATACCTTCAGAGAGTGCATCAATCATCCTTCTTGTAGTTATCCACAAACGTTTTTGCATCCTTTCAAGTGATTAGTCTTTCGACACATGCACACAGACTATATTCAAATGCAAAACAATTTATTTCTTGTCTTTCACTCCTTTGCTTACCCTAAATGAGTCAAACAATCAATTAATTTATTATTGAAGTTAACTACAGTAACAGTTGCAGTACAGTTGACTCTGAATTGCAGTAAGATACCTTACAAAGGCTATGTCTCATCCCTCAGGGTGGGCATTACAAAGGTAGAAATTCTTTCTATGCGTAACACTTCATAAATGATTCCGGCCATTGTTTAGTATTTCAGAAATAGAGAAAGAGTTATATCTTTTAAAAGCATACAGTTAGTACCCAGTTCTAGGAAGATAAATTCTGTTTTTCTAGTATGAATTAAAGAGCCACCATGTGGCTTCCATTCAGGCTTTACCAATTGATTTTTATCTTTTCTGAGGTTAAACTGCTTGCTATAATTAATGCTGCCCCTAGGTAGCTGTAACTTTTACAAATAATATTCAGCATGTGGTAATAGGTCTCTCTGGCCATGACAGCAGCATGGGGTCACATTAATACAGATTAAATGGTCTTGAAAAAAATTCAGTATGAAATTTATCTCTCCAGCTCTTTTCTCTTACAAATAATGCTATAGTAGAAATAGGAAAAAAGAAAAACCCTACCAAATCCAGAAAAAGTTTGTCATCTTCCAATTGTCTTGAATTGCCAAAGTGCTATTCATACCTATTCTTATCTTTATTTTATATGGATCGGGTTTCATCTTTCAAGTGCTATAAATCCATAATAAGGTTTTTGAATGTAGTATTCAAAGTGCTTGCTGGACTACACCGAATTTAAATGGCTGCTCAAACAGCTGAACTTGTTCCACTGTCTTCTTGGTTTCAACAGTATGCATTTCATAATTCTTTACAGTCCATCTCATCATCTCATCTCATCTCATCTCATCTCATCTCATCTCATCTCATCTCATCTCATCTCAGGAACAGCAGTATAAAATTAATAATACTAACATTCAATTTGCTCTTTTTCCTCTATCTGAAAACACAAAGATGGGGTAAGGAATCTTGTTTTCATCCTGGTTGTGATGTAAATTGAAGAGCTAGAGGATGTGTATACAGAGCTTTTGAATAGTTGTAGAGGTTTTCCCAGGCCAAAAAGACCATGGTACATACCCAGTATATCTAAAATCTGTCATGAACGCAGATGATGTCTATGAGTCACTATTGAAAGCTGTAATTTAAACCATGCTCAAATTTTACTCCAGAGATAGCTAGCTGATTCTCTCAGAACACAGAAAGCCCAGGAGTAAGCCAGCATGAGTGCAATTTGTACAGTCAATGGACCAATGCCCTGGAGAAAAACAAGGAAAGAGACTGCATTAATACACTAATTTTTTAATCCTTTGTCTTCATGCCATATCCACTACATTGGAGTTTCAGGCAACATTTAAGATACCAATATAAACAAAGCCAGTGACCAAATCAGAGTGAGAAATCTGGTGGCTCTCAAGAAGTTTCAGTCACTTCAGCTAATTGGTAAGAAAATTAGTAACTCTTTTGAAGGCTGAATGGCTGCAGAATCATCTCTCCCAGGAACTGAAGAAAATCCCATGTCTCCTCAAAGCACAAGATGCAGATAACATCTCTTGTTTTCTCTAACGTATATATATACAGAACTTCAAATGTGTTTCTAGATATAAGTGTGGATATAACATAGTATTAATAAATATTTCTACTGCTGGAGTGTGAAAGAGAAAATCCATACTACCGAAAAATTCAGACACAAGACATCTATGAGGAAATCACCTACACAGCATAAACTATAGGCCAAGTTAAGATTGCATATCTCATTTCCAGTCTACAATACATCTACATAACTCATTTCCCACTCTTACAGTTTTATCTCCATTATGTTCTCAAGGGTGTTGAAAGAACAAGTTCATAATCTAACCTAATACTCCTAAATCACTTATTTGAAAATTAGTAGCTGCACTGCTTATTAAATAGTTATTTTCTTCTATGTAACTAGGATTTTGCGCTGTTGATAGTCATTGTACACCCACAAGAAGTGGGACATTTAACCATCGCAGCCATGTAGGCATCATTTCAGTAATGACTCATGCCGTTGCTCTGATGTTCTGACCTCACTGTGCCTCCCTAGATCAAGTTTGGCATTATGACACTGATATCTTAAACACTAACAGCCCTCTGGAGACCAATTGAGGCAGCTTGAGATGATCTCAGAATATTAAACACCCACATCTTGAATAGCTTCTGATTCATGAGGAGGATACTTCCCACAGTCAAGCACTCTCCTCCAAAGTGAGCTCTAAGTCTCAGAGGTGGTTAAAAAGTGAAAAAGGAGGCTAGAAGCCAGAAAAGCTTGAGACTGCTTTGTGTGACTCTTGGCCTAGTTAATGTTAGCGAATATGTTGTGGGTCAATAGAACAGTCACTCCCAAATTCACATTGCTGTGATTTTGTGTTCTTCCCATGAGGTGAGGATTGCTTTGTTAGTTTATTTTTACAAAAGAAAGAAAAGGAGAAAGAAAAAGGTGCCATTCAGTGGACAAATAGTTTATTCATTACATTGGTAGAGACAGAAAATATGAGGTTTTCAATCTTTCTTTTACATAGCTTGAGTCCTTGACCAAAATGAAAGCTGCAGTATACTTGCCCTTGTACTAATAATGAAGACATTACAATTAAAATGTAGATGTTAAAGCAGGATAAAACCAAGAAATTTGGGGAGTTTTTAGACAAATAAAAAGATGCAAAGTAAATAGCAGAAGATTGAAAATATTTTGTCTCAGAACCAAATATTCAACAGTTTTGAAAATTTGATGCTAAATCATAGAAAAATTCTTCAGTACTGTGCTGTAGAATATTCATAGCTCGCGATCTTTAAAAGTGCCAGGAGGTTAGTACAGCCCTTTTCACTCATTAGCTCTCTAAAACTTTATATTATCTTATCACAATAATAAACTAAAGCTCAGTTTTAAGTGTTCCTATGGGAATGGATATGCCTGAAAGGATTATTATGGGTTTTGAAGGCAGTGACCTCTTGGCCATCCATTTGAATCTAATTTGGCTAAGTAATAGCAATAAACTGTTACAATCCAATGAATACTTAATGGAATAAATAAAATTACATGTGTGGTGTTATTTTTGATTCATGATTTAAGTCTGATTCTCCTCAATTCTTGAAAAAAGTTATATTTCCATATTACCATTTCTATGCAAACACATTTTAAAGATAGGTCTATTACATTCTGAACTGGGCTGTTTTAGAAGAAATGCAGGCAAAGAAAGTGTGATACACTAAATATGTGTCTTATTTTCTTTATACACCAATGTTTTATAAACAAGTTCTGTGAGTGCTCTACCACAGAGTAGTAAAGTTGTAATAATGAACTCTCATCTCTCCTCAAATTCTATTACATAGTTAATAGATACATTATAGGAAAAAGCCTTGTGACAGAATAAAAAAAAAAAAAAAAAAAAAGACAGCTCCTTATTCTCTTTTCACACGTACTCATCCAGCTGAAAACAAGCCTTAAATTAAACCTGTGAATACACTTAGTATGTAAGGCATAAATAATTGAGGGTCCAGTCTTGAAGAGGTTGTCTTTTTAAAGTCAAATATTCCAGGTATTATATCGCTGTCCTTTCTAAACCGTATGGTTGCATAGAGGAGAGTGACTAAACAAGGAGTTAATCCATCTATTTATGGCTTTGATTGTGACAATTAACAGATACCCTCAAAGAAACACTGTAATTATTGACCTGATCCTTCTCAGCATGAAATTTAGATGCCACTGACTGAGGTAATGAGTAAAATCACATATCTATAAGGCTTAAAACTCTACTTCTGGAACCTGGCTGGTACTCCAAAAGATGTCTGTGTAACAAAACAAAGCCAATAAATGTGGTTCTCAGAAATCTGAGTAGATCAAAGTTTTCAAGATGCTTCAAATTAGCTGAATCCCAAGGTCACTACCTGGCCTGTCTTTAGTATTGTATTTACATAAGCAAAAGAGGTTTGGGAATTTGCTCATACTGGTCACAGCACTGCTGTACTCAGCCTTATTAACTCTCATGTTTAAATTATAACACACAAAGAATGTTCATAATTAAGCAGCAATTTCATCTTAGCTACTGTCATTGTGTGCAATTTTAACCTGCACAGAAATATCTATTAGAGTCAGACATTTTTTATTCTGCATCATTATGTTTCTATAAAGAGGCTGCTCTTCATATAATAACAGTTGCTCATTTTGGGGATCAGAAATTAAATATATCTATATTTCTACTATCTGGACAATCACCTACTACAGAAAAATTGCTTGTAAAATGAAAATATTTATTTGGAAAAAAAAGGCAATTATAGGACAACAATAAAAAAAGGTATTTTTAATTAAATTCTGTTATTATCTATTATTATTTAGTATTTCGTATACTAATATATTCTATTTTCTTCAAATGAGGGAAATTTTAGCTATACCTTTGATACACCAAGCTGAGAATTCAGTTTGGCTATTTCTTTTTAGGCAATATACCATTAAATATTTCCACTGAAGAGCTTTTCTGACAAGAATTTCCAGCTGAGAGGTCTTAGAAAAGGATTTTATTGTTATTCTTAATCAAATGTAAAACCCATCTATATTGAAAATAAATGTTTTTACTTTTTATGTGTAAAGCAGAAAGACATTTTCCGTTATTTGAAATTTATAGATAGTTCCTGCAACTGGAATAATCATGTCATGACATTTAAAAATTCAAAAACCTGAATTCTTCCCTTTCACTTTTCAGTGATTTTTTTTTCTTTTACAAAAAGAACCAAAAAGACCCCCCAAAATTAAAAAAAAAACTCAAAACCCAGCCATGCTTTAATATCTTTCCTTTTTTTTATTTTATTTTGCAGACAGTAATGCAAAGTTGACAGATATTGCCTCTATAATGTCTTCTATAGTCATCTCGTGTGAATGCTGGGGTTGATCATTCACACTGTTATAGTTCCAACATACCTCAACATATGGTAGGATATTGTGAAACACTTGCATGACTCATGTCAGAGATCTGATACGTAAAGCAGGAGTCAAAGATCGCAGTTGCTCTTCAAGAAGCACACAAGGTGTGGTTTTTCAAAATTTATTTTGTTTTCCTAGGCAATTTGATTCCAACAAAATTATTCAGGAATTTCCAAGATAATAGAGCTTTAGTTTACCATTGCACCCTTGGTTATAACAAAAACTCTGGCAAGTCTCAGAATTTCTTCTTTTTTCTCAGTCAGGAAAAGACAACTGATCACTCGTAGCCTGCATGCAACTAACTTCTTACTTCCATGCAACTGTTTAAGCACTGACATAAAATGATTTTGCTAAGCGTTCTTAAGCATCTGGATCTCCTGATTTCACAGGAAAAATTGTTTAGAGTCATGATTTTTATAATTCAAGACTGTGTGAATCCCAAATATCTTTGAATATAAACCTTTGTAAACTTCATAATTACATTTATTTAGCCTTGAAAATGGTGAATTATGTTGTTTACAAATCACTAAAAGCTAAGTCTGCTTCACTTAGTATATGAGATTTGGCTGTCTGTACCCAGCATGAGTCTCTGCAGAAAGGAAAATATGACCCAGTTATGCTAGACCAGTTATGATTCCTCACAACAACCTTTTAAGGTATTCAATATTAGCCAGCAATCCACAAAATCAAAATTTTAAAAATATTTTCTTTTACAAAATCTATAGTTCAAATATACTGTCTGCTGTCACATAGTACCACCATTATAAAGGATCTGACTAATATTTTATTGTCAAAAAGGACAAATAATAGAAATATCTCCAGATCTCCTTTTCCTGCTGGATGGTGTTTTCTAGAGTAGAAATCATTCTCCTCTAGACTCCCTCCAGTTAAGCCCCATCTTTCTTCATAAGGTCTTTTTCTACTGAGACTTTACTTAGGTCAGGCATTGCAGAATATTTACTTAGTGATGATGACAGTAGGGTTGAGTGTTTATGGGTAAGAATCAGGGGGAAGGCCCAGAAGACAGATATCATGGTTGGAGTCTATTATAGACCCAGCCAGGATGAAGAGGCAGACAAAATGTTCTTTAAGCCTCTGTGAGAAATCTCACTACTGCTTTTTCTCATTAGAGACTTCAACGTACCAGGTGTATCCTGGAAATACAATACGGTAGAGAGGAAACAGTCTGGAATGTGTGGAAAATAACTTTCTGATACAGCTGGTAGGGGACCCAACCAGCGAAGATGTTCCGCTGGACTCACTGTTTGCAAACAGAGAAGGACTTGTGCTTGAGGTGATGGTCCTGAGCACAGCAATCCTGAAATGATAGTTTTCCATTCTAGAAGTAAGGAGGGGTGCCAGCAGCACTTCCACGTTTGACTTCTGGTGGGCAGGCTTTGGACTGCTTGGGACACTGGTTGAGAGAGTCACTTGGGAGGCAGTCCTGAAGGATGAAGTAGTCCAGGAAAGCTGGAAATTCTTCAAGAATGGAACATTAAAGGTGCCAGGAGCAGACTGTTACCTTGTGCCAAAAGATGAGCCGATGGAGAAGAAGACCAACCTGGCTCAACAGAGCTTTCGCTGGAACTCAGGGAAAAAACAGAAAATTAACAACCTTCAGAAGAAGAGGCAGGAAGCTCAGGAGGATTACGAGGATGTTATGAGGTTATGCAGGGAGAAAAATAGAAGGGCCAAAGCTCAAATAAGACTTAATCTGGCAACTGCTATAAAAGACTATGAAAAAAAGTTTCTACTAATAGATTAGCAGCAAAAGGAGAGCGAAGCAGAATCTTCATCCTTTATTGGGAGTGTGGGAAAAGATAGTGATAAAAGATGAGGAAACTGCTTTCTTTGATTTGGTCTTTAAAAGTAACACAAGTTGTCTACCAGCTACCCAGCTCCCTGAGCTGAAAAACAGGAACGAGCAGAACAAAGCTCCCATAATACAAGGGATAATGGTCAATGACCTAATGATGGTTTCTGCCTAATATCTTGACTTTCTCCCAATGAATGAATTCTACCTTTTCAGCCAGTAAGACATATAAATGTCATCTGAAGAAACCCGAAAATATGCAACTATTTATCTGAAAGTTAGGTTAAAACAGAGATTACAAATTAATATTTGAAATGGAACCTGAGTGTATTTTTGTGTGCCTGTGACCAAAACTCCTGAAAGAAAAACAAGTACTGTACAAGGAGTTTTCTAGATGTTTCAGAAAGTTTAGATTGTCATGTTTTTTTAAAAAATAGTTAAATACTACTCTAGAAATTGTATCTAGAAGTCCAGAATCTGTCTGATCTCTACATTTAGGGTAGAAATCCGTATGTCTGTAGTGGAAGATATTTGTCAACACAATTAGAAATTCAGGAATGAATCCCAGAAATTGTCAGGAAGCAGCTCACAGTCACTTTGAGCTACCAATTTCCCTCTAGAATTAAAGATTTTCATACCTAATAATAAGACCAGAGTTATCTGCTTTATATGAACACAATAGAATGTAGTTGTTTAAATAATCAGTGGCATTTAGAACCAGCTATCATGAAACCTGTTTTTAACATTCATGTATTACTATGAATAAGGAAATGCAGTCAAAGCAGAAAGTCAGGTGTATTGTAAAGAATTCCCACACAACTCACCTGTCACCAGAGAGCCTGCAAAGATACATTTACTAGATCACAGCAGGCACATATCCTTCTGTTTATTGCAATGGTTCTAAAGGGCTAATGTTCATTTTTGAACAATTGTATAATGCTATAAAATACTATAAATAAATAAATAAATGAGCTATTTCAATTCTTGCATATTGCATATTAGCTTTATTGGGCAATTTTGCACTGTAGCACACTGGGGTTACTGATATAACCATAGAATTACAGTGTTTGTTTTTACCTCCAAGTATCCTTTCTTCTCTGCTATGGCACACGTGCTGATGATCAAAACAGTTTAACTGTCATATTCTCTTACATCTTCATTTCTTCCCAGGTATATTTTCAATAACAAAAGCTTAATCTTTTGCTTGTTTGTTTGTTTGTTCAGATTTAGTCCAGAAGCTATGGTTTTCTCCAAGACTGGCTGGAGTCTCTGGCCACACTCTTTTACTGGCACTTTTCAGAATAAAACATCATCTGTGCAAAAATTATCTGTCTCTAGGCAATAAAATAAATGCTTTACATTTCCCAGGGATATACAACAAGACCTGAACATCATACAGCAGTCAGAGGAAATGGCACTTTCCGAGAAACTATACAGTGTGCATAAATATGAGCTCTAGTTTTGTATGGTTATATCCCAGGACCTGGATACTGAATCAAATTAGAACACACCTGGCATCAGCCAACTCTCAAAAAGTTTCTCCTTGCAGATAAATGAAAAAGTTAATTTCTAGGTATTTGCTTCTTCGAGCCCATCTATAAGCATAAGTACCCAGTTTTTTTAGTTGTTTCTCCATGATTTTGCATTTTTTATATGGTTCAACAATAATAAAGTGTATGAAGCTATTATACATTTCCTCTTAAATTTCTGATCTCAAGATTAAAACAAAATGTCCTCTTTAAACTCTACTTAAGAGTACTATGAACTTTTCCAGAATCTTCATCCATGCTATCTGACATAATCATGTTTGTGGGCAAAATAATCTGGTTAAGAGGCAAATAATTATCCTGTCTCATTTTTCTTACCTTCGGATCTCTTTAACAATACTAATTTCATTATTCCTGGCACCACAGGGCCTTTTCTATCACTTCAAATTAGTACAGTTCCTATATAGTTTTTATCCATTCCTTCGTTGCTATAATAATTTAGGATTAGGTCTTCTAAATCAATGATAGTTTATCCTCCTTGCAAATAAGGCACATTCTGTTTTGATACTTGCAATCTCTTACGGTCATAATAATTTCTTCTGTTTTTTTCCAAAATGTGAAGAGTTGGCTTTGTCCTCCTCTGTGCAGAGTTCTGAATGGACTCCGGTTTTTAATTTCCCATATCTTTCTATTTTAATATCATTCTTCATAGTACATTCTCCAACAGTTCAAGAATCCTATCCGTTGTCTATCACATTCACTTTTGTGCAGGTAATTTCCTTTGCTTAGCAAATTCTGTTTATTTTGTTATCTCAAATTTATTTTCAATCAGGTTCTTTTAATGTTTGTTTGTACGATTTTTAAATTTTCCTTCTATTTCTATTTCATAACAGGGGATTCCAATTACTCCCCCAAATTGCAAGAAGAAATCTCATCCACAGATGCATTACAAATTTTGCTCTTCTTTTCTTTTAATAAACGCTATTAAAAGCACCTTTCCATCTATTTTACATGAAACTAAGTACCTCTCATATCTTTAATAGTTATAGAGTTAGCCTCCCCTGCTTGAATTAACTGAGCAGTATTAACATCAGGTAATGCTTCAGAAATAGCTGCTTTAGAAATAAGACTGCCTCTAAATTTCTTCTTTTCTGCTGCCACCCATTTATTGCACATTTCAAGTGAAGTTTAGATCTTCCACATTTCCAAATACTTTCAAGTCGAGTGAAATTTTTCAAGACTCCAGTCTTCTTTCACAGTTCTCATTTCATCTTTCTTTTGATGCTGTGCATTGCTCAATAATCGATGAAAAATGAAGTGTCTAAGAATGGTAGGGTACCTTGAGACTCATCAGATTTCTGACTGATCAGCATTGTGAAGCACGGGCCATTGCATCTTATAAAATTCAGTGACAATTAATTCAAGATTGCACCCATTTCTAATAAGGATGAAAAGGACGAGCTTGGGAAATAGCATCCTGACAGCCTCACTTCTGTCCCTGGGAACAGATCATGGAACAGATCCTCCTGGAGGCTATGGTAAGGCACAGGGATGTGATTTGAGACAGCCAGCATGTCTTTACCAAGGGCAAGTCCTGCCTGACCAATGCGGTGGCCTTTGATGATGGAATGACCACATCAGTGGACAGGGCTTTAGGGTGACCAAATTGCAGCTTTTCAGTAATTGAAGGGGGCTTATAAGAAAGATGGGGACAAACTTTTTAGTGTGTCCTGTCACACTAGAACAAGGGCTAATGGTTTAAAACTAAAAGAGGGTAGATTTAGAAAAGATATAAGGAAGACTTTTTTTTTACAGTGAGAGTAGTGAAACACCAGAACAAGTTGCCCACAGACATTAGAGATGTCCTATCCCTGAAAACATTTAAGATCAGTTTAGGTGGGGCTTTGAGGAACCTGATCTAGTTGAATATGTCCCTGCTCATCACAGGAACCTTTTAAAGATTCCTTCCAACGCAACTATTATAAGACAAAATATTCTTCCATGGCATCCTAGTTTAGGCATGTTGTTAAACAACTACCTCACCAAGATTTTAGGTAATAGGCCCCGTGGAGGTAATTCAGTCTATCTAACATAAAGTTCTCTGTTGAGTCAAAGAAGGAACTCCTTTAAAGATAAGCAGAAAGAAATACAGTCCGTCCAGATAATGTGGCTGCCTTTTTTCATTTAATATATGTGCTGATTTTGTCTGGGGTAGAGTTAACTTTTTTCATAGTAGTTGAAATGGGGCTGCATTTTGGATTTGTTTTGAAAACAAGGTTGATAATATAGAGATGCTTTTGTTGTTGCTGAGCAGGGCTTACACAGAGCCAAGGCCTTTTCTGCTTCTCGTGCCATCCCACCAGTGAAGAGGCTGGAGGTGCACAAGAAGTGTGGAGAAGACACAGCTGGGATAAGTGACATCAACTGACCAAAGGGATATTCCAGAGCATATGGCATCATGCTCAGCATATAAAGATGGGGAAAGAAGAAGGAGGAGAGGAACATTCAGAGTGATGGTGTTTGTCTTTCTAAATAACCATTACATGTGATAGAGCCCTGCTTTCCTAGAGATGGCTGAACGCCTGCTTGCCCATGGGAAGCAGTGAATTAATGTCTTGTTTTGATTTGCTTGAGCTCATGGCTTGTATTTTACGTATTAAACTGTCTTTATCTGAACCCGAGATTTTTCTCACTTTTACTCTTCTGATTCTCTCCCCAGTCCTGCTAGTGAGTGAGCGTGTGGGGCTGAGCTGCCAGCTGGGGTTAAACCATGACAATGTGTAAGAAATCTTCAAAAGATTTTTTTTCAAAAAGAAACTCAGTTAATTGGATGAGCTATCTGGCTCTTTGTACTAGATGGAACTTATAGGAAAATTCTATCTCAAGCTTCTTGGAACTCAAGTCTATCTAACCGTCTTCACTACAAGAATGGAGAAAAGCACTTTTTGCCTAATAGTCTACTGCTTTATGCACTCACTCATAGAGGTTTTTGTGACAAGATTTAGTAATTTCCATAAAGTCAAAAGTGGGTTGTAACCACAATTGCATGGAGTTTTGTTCCACTTTCTAGTTAACATCAGGCCTCTGGTAAGTCCAGCATGCACGCATGACAAGACCAACCAGAGGAGAGAGCCTGATTGATAGTACATACAGCTGAGTCAAAAAAGGACTGATGGTTTCAAATTTGCTTGCAGAATCCCTTTTCTTTTTTTAAGGGCCATCTAACTGTAGTTTGAGATTAAAGTTAACAATTGGACAAAAATTTCCCATCTCAGAAATAGCACGTCTCAAGCATGTGTTGGCAAACAAAATTAAGTACATAAGGCATTTTCAGAATAATGAAAACAAGATACTCGAGTAGATGTCCAATAAATGAAAGAACTTACTGCTTTAAGCAGTTCTCCAAGATATTTGAACTAAGTTTCTCCTTGTATTTTAAGTGGCATTTAGGGACACCAGATTCTATGTCTACTACTATGTGCAGGTAAAGATTCCATTTAAATTTCTTTCCTTTTCTTGACTTTGCAAATTTCCTACAGCAATCTGTTCAATACGGTTTATGAGAAAGTATTTATTTTCATCATTTTTGCATATGCTACCTTTTTTATCATTAAATGTCCTCTCTGTTCTTGTGTTTTGAGAGAGTGTATTTTTACAATTTTTTAAAATCTTACTTTAAATTATCATTTTTCCATGATTCTCATCATTCTTATCATGCTGCAGCACAATTAGTGCATTTTGTACTCTCCAGTCTTCATTAATATGGCATATTTTATGAGTCACATCACAGCTTTTTTACAAGACTTATTCACTACCACTCCTCTGTATACTGTATACAGATCTATAGCATTAAAATTAACATATATAATACGAAAACCTCTAGTGAAGACAACATCACATAGTCTCTCATGCAAATATTGATGTAGAGATTGGTAAAAATTAATAAAAATCCTCTTTTTCTGCGAACTAATCAATCAACCAATTTAAACATTCTCTTAACTTTGGAAGACTTGGGAGGAAGCAGCAGATGATTCAGGGGCTAACATTGCTGTCTCTCTCACTTTTATTCAGTAGTGTGACATCTGCTGCATTTGACTATCTGCAAGTCATAACACTTTTTACCACTTTTGCATAATGTTTTTGGAACAATATGAAGCATCATTAGTGTATTTCAGTTCCAAACATTATTGTCTCATGTTGCTTTATTACCATAATAAACTTGTGAATCATAGTAACTAACACAGTAGGTCTCCCGTAGTGAATTCATTTTCATATCCTCTTTTGTTATCATAAATGTGATCCAGAAAATTGTAAAGTCAGCAGTTCTATACAGCTTATTAATAAAGCACATTACAGGGATGCATTAAAGCCCCAACAGCTGTATTATAATGAAACACTCTACTTATAATTACAATTATGCTAACACTTAATAATAATTGGGCCTCTGTAGCTCATTTGCTCAATACGAGATTGGGTCTTGTCAGAAGTAGCCATTCCCTCAGCAGGTGACCTGGTTGCAAACATAACAGAGTTTAAACAGAGCATGAAGTTAGTAATAGCACAAAAAGGGCAGATCTGCAGGTGGGGTTACCATCTGTGAGGAGGAAAACGTGAAATAATGAGCTATATGGGCTTCTCTCTTTGTGGAGATCAGCTATCCAAGGGTGAAAAGAGGAGAAACAAAGATAATGGATGAGAAAAGCAACAAAGTAGACAAGTGAAGAAATAACCTGACCTGCAATACACAGCTTTCTACCATTAACAATGTGTAGGACTACAACGTCAAGAGTAAACAACAAGTTACATATGTCCCAGTAATGCTACCAACTTTTCTTCTGAGATGGAACATTAATTTGAGAAGACCAGGAGTTTATTGTTGAATCCAAACTTTCTCTTCAAGGGCAACAGCAGGGATCTTGGAGACAGGTAAATGACTGTCCATTACAGCTATAATGGTCTTGGTCTCAACAAAAAATACAGTGATACCCTGTAACATTAATCAAGAAACAGCAGCAGGAGTCAACCTGCAAAGCTATTCTTGTAGTCTAGAGATGGAGTTGTGCAGCCTGGAAACTTTTATGTTCCAGTTGGTAGCAGATTCTTTACAAGAAAACAGCACTTCTCCTCTATGAAAAGGAGTATTTTGCATCCAAGAATTTAAAAGAACAGACACAACCCAAAGTTTATATGCCTCATTACTACCATCCCTAGGCACAGAGGTGATGCATCATGAGATGAAGTTGCAGTTCCTATTGCTGTACAAGCCCTTGTCTAGATCAAGCTGCATCTACTTTTGGACACATGATGGGAAGATAAAGAGGATTCCTACCTCCAGGAGGAGTGCCTTTACATGAGGTTATCCTTCCCCAGGATTATCTTTCCCACAAATAGGCTTATTGTGTTCATATCGTGTAGAAATATATACATTGTGAAATAGTAACTACACATATCTTCCCATACTCTATTCTAAAATGACTCTGACCTGTTCAAGGCAGGTCTTCCAAATCTTGTGGAAGAGCGACTGAGAGTCACTGTGGCCTTATCAACTACTGGTCTATTAATAATGGGACAAAAATGTCCCTTCCATAGTCTCTCTCCAAGGTATAGTGTAGTCAGGTGGATTTCTGCCTTCTAAGTGTGGGTACATGGCATAGGAAGACGAACCTACCTCAAAGCAGAATGTATCTTTTGCTGAGTCTTCCATTGCAGTTAAAGACTGGTTGGCAAGAGGGAGAAGGAAAAATTCAGCTCAACCTGAAATACTGGTGAATCTCTGATTAACAAAAGGAGAAGCTGACAGGTTGCTTTAATAAAAAAACCGGACACAATTAGAAAGGTGTTTTCTGCTCCTAACTTTATGTTTGTTCCTGCCAAATTTTCTCGGAAAATCTAGGAGGATAAAACTGTGGCTTAGAAAATATCTAAAAGAGCATGAGAAAGTAATGAGGGAGGTCAGGAGATTTGAAATATTTAATTTAAAGCATATAGAGGCTGYTTCACTGAAACAGCATTAAGCGTATAACTTGAGGTCAGGATTGTGCACCAGAGATGCAGAAATAAAACTAGTCATCTGCTTACATATCTACCTTCAGTTAGGATGAATGCTCCTTTTATCCCTGTTGTTGGCGACTTTTATACAACTAGCTTAATCTAATGTTCACCTGTCTAGTAGTACATGAAATTAATCTCCCTCCAAGCAAATTGTTGAAAGATGATATAAGACTTAATCCCTAGCAGAGGAAAAAGGCATGGAAAGTGGCCTTCAGGTATTGAAAGGGCAGAAATGGGACTAAACAAACCCAGCATTGATTCTTACCTCAACATTTCAAAGAGTTTCTGATTAAATAATCTGAATGTCCTATTGCCGGTCTGTGTTGGCATAGAAGGGGTGATGTAACACTGCAAGTGTATCAACTTTTAGTGAATATTCAGAGCTAGAGAAATCTGGGCTCCTTATTTAGTGAAGCAACTTAGGCACCTTTAAAAGATGAATCTGTACTCCTACGTGATGTTCCCACCTAGAACTAGAGTTGTGAAGACACAGTTGGTGATCCCTTAGAATTACTCTTAAATGCTGTTCAATTAAGCCCACAGTATGCCTTTCTTAGGATATATGAATATCACTATCCAAAAAAGCATGCTGGTGATATGTTTCTTTGATGGAAATTTTGAGTCCATCAAAAATTCCTGTCAAGTATTTTAATTTTTGTAAGGGGTGGATGTAGCATAAGCATCACACGCCCATGTTGCTTTTAATAGAAAATATTTATATGTGACAATCAGTGTAATGCTAAAGAGTAAAGTAAATCAGCATACTTTAGATGGAATGAGTGTTCATTGTGCTCGTTTGCTTATAGGAAAATAACCTAGAAAAAATCCTTTTTCAACTGTTCTTTGGAAAGAGGTATCAGGACTTAATAAAAAGGGAATGAAAGGGTAAATTATCACATATGGAGAAGTGAATGGGGTTTGTTCTTAAAGGAAAGTTCTAAACATGTGGTCCCTTTATAAAGATTAATGTAGTTGTATTTTTATTTCTTAGAAATTTGATCTTCATTTTCTTATCATAAACAGTTTTCATTTTATTACCATCAGATTCTTATACCATCAGAGACATTTGTATTAAAAATTAACTATTTGTCTGATTTCAGGTATTTTTTAACCATAAAAAACCCTGTCTTTGCAAACTGTCTCACTTACTTGGGTGAAGCTTGTCATATATGATTCAATCTTTCAAGTTGGAAAAGACCTCTAAGATCATCAAGTCCAACTGTAAACCGAACCGTGTGAAGTCCACAACTAAACCATGTTCCTAAGTGCCACATCTAAACATCTTTTAAATACCTCCAGGGGTGGGGACTCAACCACTTCTCTGGGCAGTCTCTTCCAATGCTTGCTAGCCCTCTCAGTCAAAAAATGTTTCATAATATTTCATTTAAAACCTTCCCTGCTGCAACTTGAGGCCATTTCCTCTCATTCTGTCACTTATTACCTGGCAGAAGAGACCAATCCCCCCCTGGCTACARCCTCCTTTCAGGTAGTAGTCGAGAGTGATAAGGTCATCCCTGAGCCACCTTTTTTTCCAGGCTAAACAACCCCAGCTCCCTCAGCCACTCCTCACAGGACTTGAGGCAGTCAAAACTGCACATAGTACTGGAGGTGGGACTGCAAGGGTGCATAGCAGAGCAGGACAATCACCTCTTTTGACCAGCCAGCTACACTGTGCTTAATGCACCCCAGGACACAGTTGGCCCATTTTTGCTGCCTGGACAGCTGTTGACACATATTCAACTTCCCAACAACCCAGTCGCCTGAGGTCTCTTTCTGCATGGCTGCTCTCCAGCCTCTTGTCCTCGGGTTTGTACATATACCCAGAATTACTGCATCCCAGGTGGAGAACACAGCACTTGCTGCTGTTGGATTTCATACAGGTCTCTAGTCTTTGAAAGACCTCTCTACCCTCAAGCTCCTCCTAGTTTACTATCATAAGGAAACTTACTCAATATACATTGGATTCCTTCACCCAGCTCATTTATGCAAAAATTAAAGAGCACTGGCCCTCAAATTGGGCCCTGGGAGACTCCACTGGTGACTGGCTGCCATCTTGGCATAATCCCATTTACTACAATGCTTTGAGCCCAACCCATCCATCAAGCGTTCATCCAGTGTATGATGGACTTGCCTAGCTGGATGCTGGACATTTTGTCCAGAGGGACATTATGAGAGACCATATATGTAAGAGACATTGATACACATAACACAGGAACATATTATTGGTATATATGTTCTAAATTTTCTTCAGCTTGAGTATTGTCACTAATGAATTAGTGAATGATGGGAATGGATTTGAGTTGAATTATGTGAAATGGTACTTGCCTGTCATACAAAAATCTTCCATTGACCATAGTCATTTATCTTCAGGTTTGAATGATTAGGCCCGGGCCTGAGTTACCAAAGCTGAAAGTAAATTGTCTTCTTTTGATTTTCATGTATTAGGAAAATCTACTTGTTGATTTGTATAACACTATATGAGTTTATTTATGGATTTATGGATTTTATAATATTCAAATACTTCCTTGAGCTTTTTAGATTTAAATTGGCTTGCTTTGTATGAAACTCCTCTTTGAAATGTGCCAGTGTTCAGTTTTGATTGTTCACTCAGTAGATATAGCATTCAAGAAAACATCTTCTTATTGGCTAGACCGCTTCTCTTAGGGTATTTTAATTCTGTAGCAGAACTCTCAATATAACGACATCATTGTTCATACATTATTATTGATTATACAATTTAGGGTCAGTATATGGCCCTTATGTTTTAATTCTTAAAAATACATTGCCAAGCATTTTATTGTTATGATTCACACTTCTGCAATATGGTCAACTGTTCTCTACTATTTGAGTCCATCAAAACTCAATATTTTTATCCAGAAYTGCTAATGGGCTCTTCTGTCATTACTTGAAGAAATGAAAAATTATTAGCCCCAGAAATAGATTGTAGAATATCTGTAACAATGTTCTAAAAGGCTTCCTTTGATCATCACTTCATGATAGTTAAATATATTGTAAAACATTAACTAATACAAGCAAAACAGTGTATGTACTCCGTTACGCAGCCTTAATACGTAAAATTAAAATAGGTTCTAGGGAAAGTATCTGACAAATTGTACTGAATTTCAGGTTAAATCATCTTGTTATTCTAATTTTGTRAGAATTATGTGTCATCAGTGTCCTCATATTGCATAGAAATTTTACACAGAATCATCCAACCGTCATCTGTTTAACTTTTGGAATAATATATTACTCAGTACAAAAAAAGACACAAACATGTAGGTATATAAAAAAAGTAATATTTTAAATGTATAAATCACTAAATAATTTATAAAAACATTTTCTTAATTTTTCTCATTTTTTAGTAATACTTTCTTGAAGAATATCAATGTTCTTTCCATGTTACTAAGTGATACTGTTGTGTTTTCTTCCTAACAACTGTTGAAGGGACAGCTCTCACTTGTTTCCTCCTTTCAYAGCTTGAAAGGAAAGTTAAGTAATCAATAAAAGCTAAGTTTTTAAATTAATATGCGTATTTTAAATTAAAATAGCATATTACAGCTACATTGCTTGAATATGTACTACACTAGTAGAAACTTTAGTTTCTCAYATTATACAGAAACTGTCACCATATAAAATAAAGGAATTGGTAAAAACTCTGAAGCAGTATGTAAAGAAATATAATTTCCCTACATAAATCTTRTAAATGCGAAGATGTGACTCAGAAATAAATTTTGGTCACAAGGAGACCACCAATGGTCTCAGATGAAAGACGAAGTAATCAACATTCTTTGTAAAATAGATTCTAGTCAGCAATATTTTATTACAGTTTGAAGGAATTATAGGGTTTATGAATTACCTTTAATTCATATAATATTTCAATAATAAAATCTTTCCAACAGAAATTTCTATCGTAATTTTAGTGAATTTAAATTGAAGCTTCATTTACAATATGAAAATCACACTTTACAGTATATTTTATCATTRTAATGATTCCTAGCTTTCTCATAATTTCTGAATAGTAAAATACATTATTTTAAGATTATTAGTAGCAATAATATATCAGTGCATCAGAATTATTAATGAAAACATATATATTATATAAGATTCCCTTTCACAAATTCTCTATTAAAATAGTGTCTTATACAGAGAAAATGGCAATTTAAAAGAACTAGGTTTTGATTGGTTAGGAGTTCTTGATAACATATTTTTAACTTTTTATAAACTGTAATATATTCAAAAGATTTCAACTAAATATATTTAACCATGCAACATTCCAATGACATGTACATTTTGCAAAATACTCTGGACAATATTATAAGAAGTTAAAGTATGAGAAACATATTAAGAACAACCCAGAATGTATATTAAAAATATTGTCATTTCATAATTATAGGTGTTATCTCTTTAGATAATCAAGATTTTCTGCAAAGTGAGTGAAAAGAGAAACGCCAAAATTTAATATTTCTTTTGATCACTGGCTTGGGGTGACTTTATGATGCCATATATCCCAATCGCCTGCTTAATGCAAAATATTAACTCTGTGTCTTTAAGCTGGCTCGAGAAGCCAGGTACTGTGTTTTGSTTTTCTTCAAAGGTATTTACATTCCTGGTTTTATCACTAGCTGTTGTTGTGGTTCTCAGGAGAGAACTCTGTCCGGCCGCTTTTCTATAGCTGAAGGTGAAAGGAACACTTTTTTACGTTTTTACCTTTTTCCCAGTGAGCTTTCGCCCTGCTTTTAGTCGGCTGAGGGATATCAGAGGGAGTTAAAACTTACTCTTGGCTTTTTCCCTCCTCTGCCTGAGGCAAGGAAAGAAGACAGCTTTTTCCTGGGATCGTGGTTTTTTTCCTTCTTCCTTTGGAACTTTACAACAGACCACTGAACTCTGGGGCCTACCCCTGTGGGCCCAGAGAGAGGCCTGCACCATCCCAGGCCCGGAGGGAGACAGAGCAGAAAACTACACCCAGGAAACAAAGGACTCTGAATTCATCCAGGTTCTCTTCACCATGAGAGGTTTATTATCTAACATTATTCATTTTTTATATTCCTTTCCCTTCCCCTGGTGCCTGCGTGCACCCCCCCAGCAGCTGGTTTTGTTAAATGAACAGGTTTTTTTCACTTTCCTCTGAGAAATTCTTAAGGTGGGGGGGAAGGGAGTTTAGGACTGTATCTTTTGCAGAGGAGACTCTTTGAGTCTTCCTCCTAAGTTTGTCCAAACCATGACATTTTTTAACAAAAAATATGCCAATTTTTCAAGCATCACAGGTTTCTCTTAAAATTCAGTGGAAGCATAGGTAAACTCATAATAGCATTACATGATATGAATATATTACAATTATTGTATTAACAGCCTCTCAAGATTCAAAATTGAGGTTTTCCACTTCAGTGAGTATATGAATCCTAATAAAATATGCGTACCTAACTATGTAAGACCTAAAGAGCAAYGTAACACTACTACAATACAGTTACTTAAATCCTACTTTTTTTGTGTGTTTTGTAAATGTTTGAGAACTTCAGAAATCTGACTTTTAAGAAGATTTAGTGTTATAAAAAATGAACAGGTTAATAGCAATTCTGTATGTGATACGCCTTTTAAAGTTGCTTGTCTGACTCACAGTAAGCTGTTCTCACAGCTTCTAAATTTTAGTATTTTTATTAAAATTGAAACTAGCAAAAACTAAATGCACATAGATTTTTATAGCAGTTTCATATTCATTCTTCAGCTTAATCAATGAGTATTAAAACTGGAAGTGGCAAAGCAAGTTTGCACTTCTTTATCCTTCAAAACACAAACAGTAAATCGTAACCACACATAATTTCTGCTGTTATATATTGCAAAGGTTATGTTTATACTATGAGCTGTGAATTAGATTAATGAGTTTTCTCAGCACCATAAACCTCCTCCACCAGAACAGGAACTAAATTGCAATAAATCACTGTTTATGTTCACATATTTATAGGACAGCAAAGATTTAGAGTTCCTCTACAAAGAAAACTGCCCCAACACAAGAGGAAAAAAAATTACAGCTTCTGTATTGTAAGGTGGATGAACAGGGGCAAAAGCATGAACATTGTTTTCACTTCACTATAATAATGCCAGTAATTTATTGAAAGGAATTATTAGAGCAAAGATTTTTTGCCACTGCTTCAGCCAAAGTGACAACACACCARCCCAATATGTTTTCTTATTGTGTGCCACCGAGTACCAAAACTATTAAATTACACATATTTTTACATTATTCTTGAATTGAATATTTCTTTTTTTGTCAAAAAAATATTAGTGATGGTATAAGAAAACTGTATTCTTTATATAGTACATACATTAAAAATTCCTTACATGAATTTGAACAGCATTATTTACTTCTACACATTTCCATTGGTGATTTCATACTACTGTGGTTGTGATTTCTAAATGTATTCCTCATAGGAAAGTACTGTATTTTCTGCATTTTCAGCATTTTGTTTCATCAGTCTTTCATTCTACATTTTATTCCACCAACTACTCATAAAATTTTCTATTATCTGTACAAAATAACAAACTTATTAAGCCCTCTAATTTTTAAGAGTTTTTATACTTGATATTTTTTTTTTATTAATATCTGGTCTTAAAAAAAAAAGGGCATTTACTTTCATAGAAATCTTATGCAAATACACCTAGTTTCCAATTTCTATTGTAATATTTTCTATTTATGGAGAAACCCCTAAAATTATAACAAGAATATTTTGTAGTGCTACTACTTTTTTTTCTTCCAACACTGTCAAACAGAGGAGCAGTGCAGTGTTCATTCTCCTGCCCAGGCATAAATGCCTGTGTGAGCAACTAAAGTCATCCCTTTAACATATTGCAGACAAGTCATCAACACAACAAAAAAGAGGGACATTCTTATCACTCCATGCATTGTTAAACTGTGGAACTGATTTTTATAGAATGTAGCAGATGGCAAAATCTTATATGAACTACAAAAGTCATCAGATAAGTTCAAAAAAGAAAAACATGCATGAATTGGAAGATTTGTTAAAGGATGTGATATTTTGCGCTTCCTACACTACAGCTTTGTGTTCCAACACTCTTCCTGATAGCATCTATTATCTGCTATGAACAAAGTATTAAACTGCATGGTGCTTAACTTACTTCATATGGTTCTTAATCATTGAATGGTTCTTATTTCACGTTCTTATGCAATGCAGTGTCTTGTTCACTTATCTGCAGGAACCAATCTGCTGTCATTCCATCTCAGAAATGGTAAAGTAGTGGTAGTTACTGAGTTTTTTATATAAGTGGAAAAGTGAATACGAGATCTTTCCTAGAAAAAAAATTACTCATTTTTACTTTAAGTGATTGGTTAATAAAAATTAAAGTTTTAAAGGAAAAAGTGATTCGTTTGAATTTATATGCAGAAGGTGGCACACAAAGGCACATGACACTGCAAAGTTGGATTTAATTTTCAAAACTTTCAGAACCACTGTATGCATAGCAACATATTACTCCAGGTTTACAGTTTCTTAGGAATCAGACATGACTTTTCATTTTAACAAAAAAAAAAAAAAATCCAAACCCTTAGAATACACMCTTTTTGAGAGAAAAGTAAATCTCTTGCCTAATGCAATACACTTCTACTGCTCTTCTTTCTCCCTTGAATCTCCTCAGCAAGTTTATGCATCATACTTTACTTATGTCACTTATAGCCAATGAAGAGAGACTTTCTAATAAAGAGTCAATCTGATCTCTGCTGATTGTACATGTCAGGATGCTATATCTATGTTCTTCAAGTACCTATTCTTCTTCAGTGATTATAAAAGCAGCATACACTCACTATGTCATAGTTCTCCTCACTGTGGCAGTCTGCATGTAGCCCTCCTGAGGAACAGTAAGTCTTTTATACAAAATGAAGAAGTGTTTCTTTTAACATGTGGAGAGCTGAAATTAATGACATCTACTCTAGAAGCAGAATGGTATGTTATGTAGTCTCAGTCAGTATGACGTTAGCAAAAATAACAAAGCAAAAAAATATCCCCGGTTAAAACACCAATCCCAAATGTTCTTGCTCAGGTCACTAACTCAAGAGTGGTGTCTAGTACAGGTAAGTTTATAGATACAGAAAATGTCAGATATAAGATTCTAGTGAGACTTAATTCCTTAGATATACTAGGGTAAGTCACCTAATTGTAATATTCACCTATTCTATTCATCACTCTTGAGAAAAAAAAGGTTACTGTTTAAACTCTGCACATCAGAAGAAGCAGAAGGACACAAGAATATTTTCTATACAATAGTTATTCATTCTGTTGATCTGATACAATAGGATTATTCTGAAGGACTGACACTTCTTA
This sequence comes from Amblyornis subalaris, assembly GCA_018881555.1. Classification (NCBI taxonomy): domain Eukaryota; kingdom Metazoa; phylum Chordata; class Aves; order Passeriformes; family Ptilonorhynchidae; genus Amblyornis; species Amblyornis subalaris. The sequence goes on along the minus strand of JACAXG010000164.1, from coordinate 1,470,799 downwards.
TCAGTTTTTAAATCCATTTTTTCCTTGGAGATCATACAATAGTAGAATAAACTGAGTTGGAAGGGATCCACAGGGATCATCGAGTCCAGCTCCTGGCCCTGCACAAAACAACCCCAAAAATCACACCATGTGCCTGAAAGCATTGCCCAAACACTTCTTGAACTTGGATTGGTGCTGTGACCACTTCTCTGGGGACCCCGTTCCAGTGCCTGAACACCATTTGGCTGAAGAGCCTTCACCTAATATCCAGCCTAAAACTCCCCTGGCACAGCTGCAGGCCATTCTCTCAGGTCCTGTCACTGGTCACTGCAATGAAGTCTCCCCTCAGTCTTGTCTTCTCCAGGCTGAACAGACCAAGTGACTTGGTCCTCATATACAGCTTACCCTCGAGGCCCTTAATCATCTTCGTTGTTCTCCTTTGGACACTCTCTAATTGTTTTATAGCCTTCTTACATTGTGTCACCCAAAACTGCCCAAAGGACTCGAGGTGAGGCTGCCCCAGTGCAGAGCAGAGGAGGACAATCCCCTCCTTGCCCAGCTGGCGATGCTGTGCCTGGTGCACCCCAGGACGTGGTTGGCCCTTCTGGCTGCCAGGGCACTGCTGACTCATGTTCAACTTGTCATAAACTGTCATGTCAAGAAGCCRTATACACATCTTGCACTGAGGGACAAGTTTATGGGTCCCTGTTCATAATAGGTAGACAGTACTTCTTCAGCAGAGACAATCCTTACATGTTAAATCTACATGACATTGACAAAATGTTGCCACAGTTGTCATAATTTCTATGCTACAGTGTGGGAATGCAGTGAACAACGAACATGCTTCAAATTCATTTTCATCAACATAGATGACAACTTCTGGAAACATGCAGCTTCTTATGGCTTAATTAAGGTACTTCTTAGTCATCTGGATATGCAATTACTCATCTCTGCAGTTTTCTCTAAAAGAGTTAACCACCCAGAATTGCTGAGGATTTTAGCATGTAAAGGCTTGCAAGTGTATCCATCACGCTAAAAGCAAAATTTCTGGAATATTTATATACTGATCAAATATCCAAGCTATGGTATTTTTTTTCCCCCTGAAATGAGCAATTGTTTATTGCATTCTCTGTCCTCAGAAGAAGCTTTGAGTAGCCTAGGTTTTCCAAATTTTTTCAAGTTTTTGAGTGAGTTGTGGATGACTGCTGACCTGATTCCTAATAGTTTGGTTAAATAAAAACCTAAAATCCAGTGGCACTGTATCTGTACTGGCTGGTTTTGTTAAAAATTTTTGTCTTTCTCCAAGTAAAACACAAATTCCATTTTTATTATAAAGCATAAGAAAAAAACAGTTTCTTCTGTGATAGAGAAAACCAATAAAAATATACTAAAGATAGCAAAAAAAATTGCAAAATTCCGGATTATTCTCTAAAATTCCACTAAGTTCTAGAACATCTCTTGAAGTTTTCCTTTACTTTGATTGCTGTTAGGTACACTGAGTAAATTTATGTTAGTCTTGCTCCACCATAAAAAGTCCTCATTTTACACAGTGAAGATCATGTGCACAAGCTTTAAAATAAGAGTCACTTAAGTTCCATAGTAACGGGAATAATATTTTTAGAAATAGAAATATAGATATGTGTAGCTGACAAAACGCATGTTGTTTCAACATAACTAGAGATCATTCTACTATTTTTCCTATTTTTCTACCCTTTAAAAAGCATTATGCTCAGAAAATACTCTTCGTCCATTTCTCATGAAGAAATAAGGAATTTTACAAGACAAAAGTTTCTTCTGTAATGATTTTTATTTTTGTACATATACCCCTGTTGCTATCTGCAGAACGTGTTTTTTTCTTAGATAATGGAAAAACCAAATACAATTTAAATGTCCAGATTGTCTCACCAGATAACGCAGGTATTACACTAAACCCTAGATGTCAAGTGACATATTTTATTATGATTTATGGGCAATCACTTGTGACTTGCTGTATYTGAATTGTACTGAGGTACTGATGGGCAAATAAAAGAAGTGAGAAGATATATGCTTATATAGAACAGAAATTTCCACCTAAGTAGTAGTGATCATTCTCTACCTATACTTTATTAGGCAGAAAAAGGTAAGGGAACCATATAAGGTACTCTTCAGAGAAGTAAAATTCATTATAAAATTATTGATTAATGATATCTTATTAGATTTATGAAAAGGAAGGTTCATTTTCTGTTTTTTTTCTCAATTGTGTTCATAATCATTTAYTATTTGGTGAATTAGTGCTGTTGAGTCATGCACTACCTTGAACATAATTATATCTGTTTCTGAAATAAGTAAAAATGTAAATAAATAGATAAAGAATAGTCGAACAACTGGAAACAGAGTCTGCCAAAACCATATTCAATTCATACACTGGAGGTTTTAATTACATTAAGTGTCTTTAGAAGAAACAGAAGGTAGTGTTTGCACCACAATCCTCCTCRTGAATGCTAGAAGAGGAAAATAGTTTACAAAGTGCATTATATACAAAGGTGATCACAACTGCCACAGTGCTGCAGTGATATTTGGCCAAGCGAGGAATTTTATGACATTGTTACCAACAGTGGCTTTTAAGTGTTATCAACTCTTATATGTTTTCATTTTCTTCTAGTACAACTTTTGGAAACAGCAGCATTTAGGGTCTATGTAAAATATACTATGAGGGCATTAGATCATATTTCAGCTGTTATTTTTACTGTCACACCAGATATAATCACTAGATGATCACTATTTTGCTGTTTGGAATTAACTGAGTCATCTAACTACTTGGCACAAAGATTTTTGATGTGAGTTCTGGAAGCGAAAGGATTCCTGCTCTCTCTCTCTCTCAAAATTTCTTCCTACAACAAAGGCTTTCTAGCTAAGTCTTTCTGAATTGCCTGTTTTCCCTTAGGTCATTCCCTTCAGGAATTATTTCAGAGTTTCTATTGTATTACTTTATTTATCATAGATTTCTTCTGAACAAGGAAYGGTCAGACTGTAACAAGCATGATTAATTTACTGTGATGATTAACTTCCTATAGTCTTCTTACCTTATAATAACTATCTGAAAGATTAGACTTCTCATCTAGGCTATTTTAGGTTGCTCAGAAAGCAAAGATAAATAAACATATATAAGTAAAGAGACTTATCCCCTCTCAAAATAGGTGCCTAACTTGATAACACATCATCTACATGGCCTATCTTCCCCCCGTTAACCAACTGTGGAAACCAAGACAAATACAGCTTACTGTAAACTCTGGAGCTTTCTGTGGAGTGCTATTTATACACCTCAGCATCTTGCTCTAGCAAGTTGCTTGTAAGTATAAACCTAAACCAAAAGATGAACCTGGTCTTGCTCTGAAACTCTTTACGCTTGGATAGAGATATTGCTTTAATTTCAGTAGGAAGTAACTTGCTGTTTGTTTTCTGTAGTGCAGCTAGCATTTTTTTTTTAACAACATGGCTGTTCAGTGCAACAAACCCAACCCAACCCAGTAACACAGGTGTACTCCATACGTCCTAACCTGACAGGTGACAAATTCCTGAAGCTCAGTTCTTGTTAACCAGTAACCTTTCTGGTTCCCTGGAAGACGCAGTGAGAATACACTGAGGATTATAAGGTTCTTCACATTATTTTGCACGGATTTTGTTCTCCCTTATATTTCCACAGAGACCACAAATGCCATGAATAATACAGATGCTAGATTTGGCATTTCAAGTGTTTTGCCCCTGGTTTCTCTTAGCTGTGAGACTCATGTTGTTTTACATAAGCAGCTCAGGTGACAGAGTAAAAGACAAAGAGTATGAGAGAATTAATTGTACTGCCCCTCCAGACTTAAATTACAAATGACACTAAAGAGACAGAAAATACCTATGTAGGAGAATCTTAATTGTGACCTAGTTGGTTTTATTAGAGTTAATTAGGTCAGTGTAGCTGACCTAATTTTTTAATTAATAAATTGATTCCAAAGGAACACATGAAAATATTGCCAGACTTTCATAATCCAGGGAAGGTAATTACATTGCAGAGATTACAAAAACAGGTTTTAACCACTCATTTTTCATTTGCATAACTTGATTCTTACATAATAGTTTTAAACTATGCTGTACTGTAGCTACAGTGTGGGTGGTACTTCTTACAAAGTTTAGATAAATATAAACCAGAAAGTATGCATTTTTTTCTCTCCCAAATTCTCTAGTCTGTACTATTTGGGAAAAGTTTATAAGCAGGTTTTTTTCGATTCATTTCCTATGTATTTCCAAATATAAAATACAGATACTTTTAGCAACCTGAAGACATCCTCAAAATTGTGGGTAAATTTCCCAAAAGTTTTTTTTCTAATAATGTCTTACAATTATTATGGTTATTCTTTATACTTATGTTCTCCGCTGTTATTTTTTTCAATTTTTTTATGCCTTAGAGAAGATGAAGAATTTCTAATAATTAGAGGAAATTTTAATTGGTTTTGAATATTATAAATAAATCAGCAAGGTTCTTTCCTGAGAAAAAAAGTAAAATTGATGAACTGTTTTATATTCCCAAAGGAATTCTGAACTCATTTAGGTTAAGCTGCCTTTAAGATTAAAGATATTTTTTTATATGCCATACAATTTGAAAATTAGTTGTAAAGAAACTAACAGAAGGAAAAAAAGTTTGATAACATGAATAAGACTGGTCATATCATACCATACTATCAGATAAAATTCTTTAGAGGGAATTTTGAAAAATAAGAATGGCTGAATAATCAGAAATCGCCTTTTATTAGATTTATAGTATCTGAAGACAGTTCATTCCTGGCTTCACCTGGGTCATCACTGCTCAGTCTAGTAACCTCCTTTGCAAGTTCTTACACAGCATGTAAAAGATGACGGTTTATTATGTGGTCTTCCTGCACAGAGGAAACAATAGAATTCTGATTCTACAATGCCTTATACAGGCTCATCATCTGGGAACTCCAAATCATTGGGCTTTTGAGCTTGATCTCTCAAATCCCCTCACACAGAACTTCAAATTCTGGAATTTTATAAAATACAAAATCTACTACTTAGATACATATAAACTTACTATCTGCTGTTACTGAATGTAAATATAAATTACATTCAATTCAATACTATTTAAAAATGTCTCATTTCTGTATCTCCTAGATTTGCCCTGAACCTTTCCTCTGGAGAGACTGCTACCCTCAGAAATCTGAGAGACATGTTGCTTGTGATTTTTTTTTTAAGACAAACGCAGAGTCCAGAAGTCAGGAATTCTAAATTTACAGACGAATTAACCTGTACTCATCATCTTTTTTGGTGTACTAAGTCTGCTAACAACTGAGATATGTAATAAGGTAGGTATTGGTTTGTTTAAATAATTCTTTTTACCAATAACACACTAAGAATTCTAAGTATATCATGGAGTGTGATACACTGCACAAAGCACTGTATTCTGAGTCAGGAGACAAAGGCTATATCACAGGCTGGCTGTTATTATACACAAAATGTTAAGGTCCTTGTTTATAAACTGGAACTTGTCTGTATAAACCAGATTCATATTTATGTGTGAGTTTACTACATTACTTCTAAACTGACTGCGATTATTATTATTATTATCAACTATTTGTATTATTGGAAGTTCCTGGACATAGGTTCACCAAATACTAAAATTTACCTATGAATATATGATTATAAAAAGACAATAACAGCAAGTGAACCAAATTAGGCTTTAATTTTTTTACTTTACGGAAATATGAAATAATAATATAGGTTTAACAATATTGATGTTGATCTTAGATCTTTTTGGTATCTTAATTTTAATTCTCCATTAATATTTCCTGAGTTAGGGAAATATTTGTGTAATAATTTGGGACCCTGGCGAGAAACCAGCAACACGTTTCAGGATCAGGGCACGCTCTAGTCTGTGCCCGTAAATGCCTTCTCAGTTCTTCAGATTATCCTCGTGACACTCAAAAATGTCACTGATACCTTTTATTTCTAGACAAAAAAGTTCCAAGTTTCTTCCTGCATGGTGTATCAGCTCACACTATATGAAAACTCAGGAAATTGTTTGCAATAATCTTGAAAAAAACAAGAACTTCTGCTTATCTGCCTGCATATACTGAACTAATCGAATCTGACTATTAGAAAGAAACTGAATAAAATATAATTATGATGTCATATAGACTACTAACAAGAAAAGGAAGCCAGGGTTATTATGGGGTAATAATGTGCAATTTTTGATGGGGAAAAGTCTCACAAATTAGCCAAAGTTATTCTTCCCAATCACGAACCAAGTCTCTAGACACTTGCAGTAGCTGACCCAATAAGAAGGTCAGTAAACTGTAGCACATGTTGGGAAAGAGACATACAGAGCACAGAAACAGCAATCCTGTTTCTAGATAGTTGTGGGGTTAATTGGTATGGGGAAAGTTTAGAAATTATGGGGGAAAAAAAATAGTATTCATAGATGTTAAAGGTTGGAGTTTTTTTCTTCTTCTACCTTTCTTTTATATTCCACGAACATTGGGTGAACCAGTAAATTAGATTTTGTTCTGCAGGGTAGAGTTTTTGCCACTCACAATCAACCACTAACATCAGTGTGAAGGAGTTCACAGATGTCAAGCTCTGGTATGCCAGTGGTTTTAGTATGATTAGGAAATATAGGTTTAGTACAGAGATCCAGCCTGCCCCTTCTGGAATGGTGTAGTGTTATCCAAAGAGGAATGAAGTGAAATAAACCTTTCCTAAAGGAGTGTACTTTAAAGGAACTACAAAGATGTATCTGTAGGAGAACTGAAATGTGCTAATGGTAATTTCCTTTCTAGTACCACCTCAAATAGTACACTTGTCCCTGCCATGCTGAACAGCGAATGCCAAAATGCTACTTTTCAGTCCTTGACAAAAAGCTCTGCCTTGAGCCAGTTTGCTGAACAATGGACCTAGAAGATCAGCAGCAATAAGAAGATTAAAAACAACAGTGAGGAGCTGAGTTTCTTCTTGTGCTGTTCTTTGACTCTTTTCATGTCTCTTTGACATGATGAACATATTTTAAAAATACACAGATAATTTTGAAATCATGCAAAGACTCCAACCGACTTAGGTACCAAAGAAGTCCCTCTCACCAGTAAGAACATGAGACTCCTGATTCACAGAACAATGGTATTGTCCTCTAACCAAAATTTTTACCATCCCCAATGACAAAACAATTTAAAACACCCACAAGTCTACAGAAGTGTTCTAATTGCCGTGTTTGTTGAAAAATAATAAAAAAAATCTTTATCGTAAATACACGGAATCAAGCAAATAAACAAAACCCCCTAAACMATAACAACAAAACCCAAAACAAAAAACACTGCTGTTTTAAAAGAGAATCTGCATGTCTTTATGTTAGACTTTACTTACTCTGGCATTCTTTTTGTACTTTGCAGAGTAAAAATTATTAAGGATTACCTTATTCATGGAACAATATATACTACAAATGAAACATCAAAAGAATAGCCCTCTGTAGCAGATCATATTGTAATGCTTGCAAATACATTGCTACAGCCTAAGATTTTTGTACCTATATCTTCATTTTACAGGCAAGGTTGATAATGACTGTGCATATAATATATTTTATTTGGATTTGTAGCAAGCCTTTGATCAAGTTTTACATGACAGGCCTCAGCTTAAAACTACAAGCTTCAGAGATCCAGATTAAGACACAGAAAAGGAAAAAGAGCTAGTTAAAAAAAAGACTAGTGGTTGCATGGTGGAAAAAAATTAACTTACAGTGGTTTTATGTGGGTCAGTGTTCACATCTGAAAGTGTTAACCTTTGCAGGACATGTGAGGTAAGTAACAACACCTAAGTAACTGCCTGTAAATGCATGGATGACACAGAGTAAATAGAGARGTGGATGGCACAGCCCACATCAAGGTGGAGGGTGTGAGGGAAGGTGGGGTACATCCCCTTCAGGAAGCACAGATGCCTGTTCTCAGGGGTAATTTGGGTGACACAGACCCACTGCTACACACAGGGGTGACAGCAAGTACATTGGGCAGTCTCCGTTTTTAACTGAACACCAGACTCCCTCTATGAAAAGATGTTATCTCTGTATGTGCTTAAAATATTTGCTTTCCTGCTCACTTTCTCATGACTTACATCTTTCACAAGGCCACTAGTGATGTCCTGTATGCTCTGCTGTGGGGTAAGGAGGGAAATAAGAAAATATTATGTCATTGAATTCTCTCTGTGGGAATATCCTTCAGTGAGCTGGATAAAATTTGTTAGTTTACGGCACAGGAAAAAAATGATATCAAAGTCTACAACCCCTTAAAAGTGTTTATAATTGTTCTATAGAAGTAAACCAGTTCTGAGTTTTTCACCTATGTGCATTGCTTCAATGGAAATTAAGTTCATAAATCCAAGTGTATAAATGTAAATAAAAGTAGACCAATTTTAAAGAGGTTTATATTTCATTGATTTCATTTGTGGGTAACTAGTTCTTAGGAAAAAAAATAATTCTAGTCTAATATTTAGGTGATTAAGTACTAATCAAAGAGCAACCGTAGCTTAAAAAATTGTTCTACATCTCATATGTATACTGTATGCTGAATGTTTGTAATTTTTTTTTGTCCCACAGCACTCCTGAAAACTTTCTTTCCGATAGCAAGACTTTCTGCCATTACCTTTCTGAAATTAACAAAAAAACCCTGAATAGAATGGAATTGCTTGGGCTGCAAAAGGCTCTTAAGATCATTGAGTTCAACCATAAACCTAATACTATGAAGTCTGCCACTAAACCATGTCCTCAAGCACCACATCCACACGTCTTTTAAATACCTTAAAGAATGATGACTCAACCTGGGCAGCCTGTTCCACTGCTTGACAACATTTTCTGTGAAGAAATTTTTTCTAATACCCAATCTAAATCTCCCACAGAGCAACTGAAAACCATTTCCTCTTGTCCTATTGCTTGCTACTTGGGAAAAGAGACCAACCCCCACCTCACTACAAGCTCCTTTCATGCAGTGTTAGAGAGCATTAAGGTCTCCTCTGAGACTCCTTCAGGCTAAACAACCCCAAGTCCCTCAGCTGTTCTTCATAAGACTTGCACTCCAGACCCTTCATGAGCTTTGTTGCTCTTCTCTGGATGTGACCCAGGACCTCAAAAACTTTCTGTAGTGAGGGGCCCAGAACTGAACACAGGATTCAAGGTGTGGCCTCACCAGTGCTGAGTATGGGGGACAGTCACTGCGCTGGTCCTGCTGGCCACACTATTGCTGAAACAGACCAGGATGCCATTGGCCTTCTTGGCCACCTGGGCACACGCTGGCTCATGTTCAGCCAGCTGTTATCCAGGACCCCTAAGTCCTTTTCCACTGGGCAGCTTTCCAGCCACTCTGCCCCAAGCCTGTGGTGTTGCATGGGGTTGTTGTAATTCAAGTGCAGGAACTCATACAATTGGCCTTGGTAAGTCAATCCAGCCTGTCCATATCCCTCTATAGAGCTTTTATACCCATCCAGTCCCATAGACTTGTGCATGCAGCAGATCTCTGAACATTCCCTCCTGGATTATAGGGCTTCTTTCTGCTCCCCATCTCTATCTTCTAGCTCAGAGCTCTGGGTACCCAGGGAAAAGCTGAGTTTTACGACTAAAGACTGAGGTAAAGAAAGCATTAGGTACCTCAGCCTTTTTCTTATCCTTCAACACTAGGTTTCCCCATGCAGCCAATAAAGTATGGAGATTTTCCTTAGCTCTCCTTTTGCTGCTAATATAATTATAGAAAGATTTTTTTATTGTCTTTTACAGCAGTAGCCAGGTTAGGTTCTACAGAATATTTCTTCTGCCTCTTTTACTTGCTTATGTGGTCTATAACGGAATTCCATCATGTTTTTTGGTCTTCACCCTAATTCTTACTTATAAACACTCAACCCTATTGTCACTATCATTAAACTTTAGACAGTCAAAAGACCCTAACATACAGGGCTGTGCCATCACCTCTCCTTCCTTGTCCATCCATTCTGAAGAGTTTATAGCCATGCTTTGCAGCACTCCTGCTGTGCAAGTCATCCCACCATGTTTCATTGATGGCTACTATATAACCATTTTTGCACCACACCATGCAAAAACAGGTTTCCAGTTCCTTCTATTTGTTGTTCATGCTGTGTGCATTGGTGAAGATGAACTTCAGCTGGACTGATCGCCCACTTTTTGGGTGTGGGGAGAAGCTCCAATTCGTAGGTGACCATTCTCTGTCATTTTCATGGTTTCTAGTACATCAATAACCCTTCCTTTTTTATTGCCACATGGCTCTCCATCTGTTACCTCCAGTGAGACAGCAGACTGAAGGACCCTCCTAGTACACTATCCCTCAAACAGTGGTGTGCCACTACCAGGCTTATCTCCAGTGATCCTGGTTTTACCCCTTTCCCCCTTCAAAACTAGGTTAAAGCTCTTTCAGTTAACCCTGCTAACTCCTGTACAAAGATCCTCTTCCCCCTTTGAGACAGGTGCACTCTGTCACCAGCAGGCCAAGTGTCCTGTAAACTAGCCCATAATAAAAAAAAAAGAAAAATTTTGTTGGTGACACCATACTTGGACTGAGGTATTGATCTGCTGACTGTTTCTGTGTCTTCACTCATCATCCCCTGTAATTGGAAGGATAGAGAAGAGCATAAGTTGTGCTCCTGAACCCTTAACCAGTCATCCCAGTTCCGAAGTCTCCTTGACTGCCCTTGGACTTATTGCAACTTCATCGTTGCCTAACTGAAAAATCAATAAAGGATAACAATGGATGACAATCTGAGTGCTGTACGAGGGTAGAAAGCTTTCTCTTCACATCTATGATCTCAGGCCCAGGAAGACAGCAGACTTCCCTAAGAAGAGGGTTGGGTCCATATAGTGGGCCTTCTGTTCCCTTCAGAAGACAGGCTCCTCTGCCAACAGCCCGTACTTTTTTTTTTTCCCTGTGGAAGCAGTACTGACACAGGTGTAGACCAACTTAACCTCAGCAACACCACCAAGTTAGATGAACTCTCATCCTCTTCACTGTCCGGTTCCATTTTCAGAACCTCACAATTACTAGGTGAGAGCACCTGGGAAGGTGGGGCAGTCACAAAGGAGGCATGTGGTCCTGCTGCTCTGGGCAGGAGCTTGTTACCACCACCCCTATCAGACAAGTCACCATGTTTATCCAAGTGGAAAGAGGATAGGGAATCTTCCTTATCACACATCCTGTCTGCCTCACAGGCCTGTCCCAGGAAAGGTAGGGTACAATTCCAGTAGTCTCTTTCTTGCACTCCCTGAAAATCCTCAATCTACTCCCCTTCTCCTGGAGCTCTGTCACTAAGCAGGAGTTCTTCAACCTGGGCACACTCTCYACTGGTGTTCTTGCTGCTGTCATCTGGCCCTGATGTTGGGGTGGCAGCATGTTCCCACTGGAGCTCTGTCTGGGCAGCTGCATCAGTTGTGGTGGGTACAGAACTCAGAGACAGGAATGGCCCTCTGCCAGATGGATGCCACTGCTCCCTGGTTGGGGTGGCAGAGCTACAGCACCTTTCCTGTGTGCCTTGCAGCCCAAACTGCAATGCAACATCCTGGCTGATATCCCACACCCTTTTTGACCATCCTGTTCAAAGCACTCCCCGGGGCTTCTTTTATACATTTGCGGGGGTTTGGCCTCCATTGCTCCTGGCCCTGCCACTGTCATGCAAGCTGGGGGCTTCTGGCGGTTCTCTCATCTCCCCTGATTTTCCTCCAGCTCCAGAAACCCCTTATGAACTCCTGCAAATTGTGCAGGCACTGGAGCTGCTCACATTGACAAATTAGGTTTAGTACCTTCAGAGAGCTTTATATAGTTTATTATTTTAACCGTTATTACTTTTGAAAGAAAGCATGGCAACATTATTTAAATTTTCAGCCCAACTAATTAATAAACACGGGGTAAAAAAGTGCCTAAAATTTTGTCAGTGCCTAAAAATTTGTCAAACAAAAAGATGTCCATATATAGCTCATACAAAATGACTCATGCCCAGCCAAAATAATGTGCAATATGCTGTCTACAGATAGCCTGTTTATTCATAACAAACCTTAAAACAACAAAAACCTCAAACTCACATCTGTACCCCAGTGTTCTTTCTTCCCAGGCTCAGATTCACTCCTTCTTTCCCAAGTCCATTACCCCACCCCGGGGGGGGAAGAGTGCTGGGGGATGCAAAATGGAGGTTGTGGTCAGTTCATAACACTGCTGCTCCTTCCACTTCATGCAGTTCCCGTGCTCCAGCATGTGGTAGCTCTCACAGGACACAGTCCTTCACAAACTTCCCCACTGYGGATCCTTTCCATGAGGTGCAGTCTTTCAGGAGCAGACTGCTCCAGCATAAATCTCCCAAGGGCCAAGGCTCCTGCCATCAAGCCTTCTCCTGCATGGGTTCCTTTCCATAAACTGCAGCTTCTTCCAGGAGCCTACTCCAGTGTGGAGTTCTCCACAGGCTGCAGGTGGATCTCTACTCCACCATGGACATCCATGGGCTGCAGCAGGGCAGCCTGTCTCACCATAGCTTTCACCATGTCCTGTGAGGAAATCTCTTCTCCAGTGCCTAGAGCACCTTCTTCTCTCATTTTGCAAGCTATTTGGCCCTAAATTTTTTCCTCATTCCCCTACCTGCTCTGCCCTTTCTAAAACATGTTTTTCCCAAGGCACCTTGGCTGTGGGGCTCAGCTGTGCCTTGCAGTGGGTCATTTCGGGAGCTGTCTGGAACCACCTGTGTTCCTCACAGGTGCCGCCCGACAGCCCCTGAAAATCAACACCTGGAGGCCTCCACCTGGTGCACACATTTATTACTTGTACAGAACACATAGGCATAGTAATCCAACATAATTGTGAAACTTTACATTAATTGTATGCACAGATCATTTGTATAATAAATGTGTGTGAAATAAAGCTGAACTGTGCCCATGAGATAGATATGGCTGATGTTCCAAATGTGTAAAATTCTCAGATACTCCATGGAACAGAATGTGAAGTAGAAAAAAGAGTAAATACTACATTTCTCTTCTGAGTTTTTCTTGTCAAAGTGCWTTCAGCTCCCGATCCTGAACACCATAAATAGTTCTCCTTATCATCAGATGCTTTTGATTTTGATCATTCATTAAAATGTGAATATTTGAACATTTTATTTTTTAATCCTACCTACTATGCATGGTTATTCAAATGGTCATTGTTTTAATACAAATGACATCACGTCATAGTGAGTTTTATTCACCAACTAATATTTCCTCTGTATATGATGAAAAATATTATTTTCATTGCTTTTCATTCTATCAAGTGTCAGTACTGCTGGTTGCTCATCAGTCCTTGCCTGTGAAAACTGATCATACTTAACAATTTAGTTTACTTTTTCTTTGTTGTTATTGTATGTGTTCTTTTTAATTAATTATCAGCCAAAACTGCAGTGTCCCACCCTGCATTTCTCAAATGCCTCTGGGTAAATCTCTCTCTGCCTTACAATACTTGCACTTTATGCATGGGATATATTACAGTTTTTCGGATAGAATATCTCAAATTCTACTGAGGTTAATTACTTTATGTATGTTTTCTTAGAAATTGTTTTAGAGTATATTCATTTGGATTATGTTTTAATCATAAAGCAGGTGCTTTCACCTCAGAATTTCCACACGATCAGTGTCTCCAATGCTTTTAAAACTAAAGGAACAGCAATACACAGAATATGAAAAGTAGCTCACTTAGACCCAGAGTCTGTGCTTATGTTATTGCAGACAAACCTGAGGCATTTTAATCATTCATTACTTGGCTGACATTGCCCATTYTGCTTTAAAAAAAGAAAAAAGGAACTGCAGGATGGTTAATAGCACAGGCCACAGAATATTGTTGTATTYGTACACATACAATAATTGGAGAAAGATCTTCAAAAGAAAAAACTYTGTGAGAACATTGTGGAGATGTTTGATTGAACGTCTCCAACTCAGTAGGATAAATTGTAACTTTTTATCAAAACCAGCAGAAATTATTAAACTTATTATGGAAGAAAAATAATTGTAGTCACTAGCCACCTGAGCTTTTTGGACAGAAGATGCCTGAGATATAATGTTAAAATTGCAGGGGTCAGAAAGAATTGAGAAGGATTAAAAAAACACAAACCAGACAAAAATGGAGGGAGGAGATGAAAAGAAGTAATTTAACCATCAGATTAAATGTAATTCTGAGAAAGGACTACAAAGATTTTGGGGCGATCTTTGAAGTGGAGTGAAGAAAACATTTTTCAGTAAGCTAGGAATTTTTCTCTTGCAACTTCATTTTTCATACTATTCATCAAGTCCATATTTTGTATGGGTTTTTGGAAACATAGACATTACCTAAAGAAAGCAACGGATCCTCTCAACACGTTCTCCTCTTAACTGTGATAACCTACAACATCTCAAAGCTTTCAGTGTCTCGTGTAAAAAGGGATAATATTAGAATCAAAATATCAAAATTTTTGGGGATACATTATGGATGCTTTTGATCCTGTAAAGCAATCACTTGAGAAAACTGTCTTGCAGCCTTTGTTTGGATTTTCATTGGATTCCCTCCCCATATTTACCAAAGTTAATTCAATGAACACTAAGAAGTTRAGTTTAACATTTATTCAGGGACAGCAAAAAAAGAGGTTTGGAGTATAGACACATATAAACAAATGCATTTTAATTCCAAATTGTAGTAAGTGAGGGACAACTAAAACTTCAAATCAGAGCACAAGAAATTTTCAGAAATTTGTCCATCAACCTAAGCCTCTGCACTATGTCACCTGTCCTCCTCTCTTGCTGTCAATCTTGAAACCAATCAGGGGCTCCCTGAGTGACAGCAAGCTTTGCATTGTCTCCTCTGAATCCTTAGGAAGACTATTTCTTCCCCTCACCTCAAGGAGCAATTATGCATCTGTTCCCTGCTTTTCTGAGATATCTGTTATTTAGAAGAACTGCATTCTTACCTCATCTCTTTTTGGGCTTCTGTCACCCTTTTCTGAGCTGCAGGTGCCTCCCCCTGATGGGCAGGTGTTTAGATGGACAGGTAGAAAGCACCAGGCTCTCTAAACATTTTTATGTGATCCAGAGAGCAGGAGAGTTACTTTCTGTGGTCTTGCCCCATGCTTTTTGAAGAAGCAGTACATGAACAAATCAGATATGTCCAGTTACAACCACATAATTCCATATTTTCATGAATATATTTCTAGAACTCATGCTTGAAATTGAAGATATGTGGAAAGCTGCAAAGAAACATTTCTGTCCATTTACTTCAGGAGATGCGGTTAGGCYACTGTGATCAGGGTATTTTGTGCTGACAAACCAGAGATCAGATAGTTAATTAACAGTACATTACATTGAATCTTCCTTTTTTATACTTTCCCAATTTTGCTTTACCCAAATTATAAAATCTTGAGGCTAATGATGGATATAGCACAGCACAATCGTTATTCACTGAAGTCTGTTCCAGCAAAGAGGCTCCTACATGCAAACCCACAGARAGTTATGGATGATGGGAAAAAATATAGAGGCAAAGCTATTTTGTTTTTCATATTCAGCCTAATTACCGGTGTATAATGAGGTGGCAGACTCACTGAGTACCAAGTGTACCTGCAGAGAACAGAGTCCATTTTCAAAATTTGTCTCAGTTTAGTGAAATTTATGAAGCTGAGAGCAAGATGACAGAAGAAATAGCTTTGAGAAGAGAAGCACAAGACTGGAATGCTTTTCCTTTTAAAAAATAGTTATGATAACAAATATTTGGAAAATAAAATATCCAAGCCTGAATATTTTTAAGTACGTATTTAGTAAGTATAATAAACCCCAAACAAACAAACAACCCCCCAACAAAATACTTAATTCTGGTTACATGCTTCTCTTATGAATTTGTTGCATTCAGGTTACGGAATACATGAATTCCCACCAGTTACAGAAAAAAACCTTGTTATGGGCAAAAAGAACACATCATGTATTTGTTTGCAAAGCTGAGAATTGCTTGTTAGTCTAATGAAAAAGTCTTAACAGTGTAATCAAAAAACTATTCCTCCAGTTGCATTGATTTTAACATTTCCAGGTCAAATCATATGCAGGTAGAATGGTGTATATATGCAAACTCTGCAGTGTCTACTCCTTTCTTTGGCACTATGCTCAGGCTTCTACTTCTCTTCTGCATCCCAGGGTCAACAGCTTCAATTCTTGGGGTTTTAGGTATCATATCACCAGTATAACAATGATGAAAGAAGTACGGTGCTAATATTAGTGGGTTCTTCCTCCTCACTCTAGGATTCACYTGGCTTCATTTTTTATACATGTATTATCACATTCCACATCCTCCTTTTACCTGCAAGTACAGCACACATCTGAATTTACTGTATATGCTGTGATTTGCAAATAAYGGATACTTACTCCTTTTCTTGTCACCCCTATAACTGCTTTTTTCCCCAGCTCCCAAGGTTGCGTTCCTTTGAAGACCACTAGCTGAATATGGGTGAGCGGCTTAAGGATGCTGGGAGATGCTTTCACCCRGTGCCCGTATTTTCCAGGCCTCTGTGATCGCCCTGCTTCTCTATTTGCACTCCTGTTCTAGGTCTGCAGCCTGTCACAGGCAATAGCAATAATATTCTTACGGGGTTACAATGCTATCAATTTGCGATACAGGAATTTCTGATCCAATTTCTCATTGAGCGAAAACGTACTTTCCCATGGAAATAGTACAGCACTTGGTCCGAAAGAGAAATATGGAATTGTTTTGACAGTGATTAAATAATATATTGACGCTTTCAATTTCAACAGGTTTTTTCCTCTAGTTGACTCTGCTAGCCCAATATTTGTTAACTGGAAATTTTAACCTGTTACTAGAGAATTAAAAGAACTTTCACCAGTGATATCTCATAGAATTGTCAATTGAATCTTCCAAAACTGAATGCTATATTATATTACCCAATAATTATATTTTTAGTTATTTTATTTAGTTACTCACAGGTGTAAATATCCTATGATAAATGTATCTACACAAACTTTCTAAGATCTATTACCAGGTTTTCTTAGTTAGATTTAATGCCACATTTATTGTCAATATTTAAATAGGTGTGAATTTTAAAATACAAATTTTATTTATAAACCCTCAAATTCATCAGGTGAACAACAAATGTAGTATGTGTTATTGGATACTTTTGTTTTATATAATCTTTATGCTAATGTCCTTTTATTGAACATGACTACTCTTCAAGACACAAAAGTAATTTAGTCTAACTACGATCATTCCARCTGAATTAATTAAGGTGGTCACACCACCTGCTGTGGTTAGGCAATCATTTTGAGCACCAGAGTGGCACTGTAAATTGATAACTGTTGTGTAAACTGCAATTAATTTTAAAAGTTTCAAGATAAAACAAAATAATCCTTCATATTTTCTACATCACCAGCAATATTATTTCAACAGCTCTACACTATGCTTTCAAAAATGGATGCACTTTCAGATTTTTTYCATCGCTTTGCCATGGTGATAAAGAAAATCTTTAAGATTACAATCCTTGGTTCAGAATATTATAGAGACTCTTAAATAAGAAAGTCAATGCTTATTAGGCAAAGAGCTGACAGAAAAGAGAGGAAAATCAAGACACTAAAGATAAGGGAAACAACAGGAGGTTGCTGGTTGAGCCTAGTGACCTTATTTGCTACTCTTAATATGCTAAAATTGTGCCAGTCACAGAATAAAAAGGCAAAAAAAGTCCTTTTAAAATCAATTTTTCAGCACAGTGGTTGGATATTGTTGGATTTTGTTGTCTGCATCTGTTCTGAGCACTTTTATTTTTTCCCCCTCAGGGTAAAACTTTAAAATGCAACTTTTTGTAAGCTAAAATGGAAAAACCTCACCTGATTATACATCGGTAAGTTATTGTTACTGACATGTATGCAAACTGCTAACTAGTGCTGTGTGCCCTTCATTCAGCTTGCATTATTTCCTTGACAAGCAGCACCAAAATTACTGGGCAAAAGTGAAATACAGCCTTGAACTAGTCTCAGAGCTTACTAAATATTTAATAAGTAATAAGAATCCATCAAAGGATGGACTTTCCCTTACCTGTGACAGCTGGAGGCAAGAATTGTTTTACAACTTGGCCTGAAAAGTGATTCTCTGTGAAAATGACACGAGCATGAGGCAGGAAAGAGGAAAAACTATTCTATTGTTAGCATTTAAATATGGAATAGTCTATGAATAGCTGACTTATTTGCTTTTATTATTATGGGGCCCAGGAACTAGGAACTATGACTGCAGACATAGTCTGTTCATTTATCTGTGTGTATGAGTTGCACAGTATGAGTTGAGTAACATGGAAGGCTTTGATCCAGTTTCAACTGAAATTTCGTCTTTTCTGCTTCTGCTACCAACTACTTAGACATCATAACAGCTGAAGAGTTTTAGTGCTGTTACTTTGAATTTAATTAAGAAGGAAGTGTAGCTCATTGCTACTTTTGATGAAACATACATACATTCAGCATTGCATGTAACTATCCTTGTCTTGAATAAGAAATGTCTTCCTTACCTCTATTCTGAATCTGCCCTCTATTAGTTTAAAAACATCATCCTGTGTCCTGTTGCAGCAGGCCTTATTAAAGTCTGTTCCCAGAGAAGTCTGTATTTCTGTGAATATGCTAAACTTGATTTCTTTCCCATAATTTCCTATATTGCATAAATCTGGGTTATCAATTCTGAGAGCTACGTGCCACTTTTGTAGCATTGAAGTTGGACGGGATAAAAATTGAAGTTCCTAATAAATTACCAACTTCAAAGTGGCCTGAAGTAGAGAAATGAGAGGCTAAAAATTCTCTGTGCTGAAAAACCCATGAAAATGGAGAAGATACCCAGGTGAATTAGTGCTTCACCCACAGTCTCTGAGCAACAAGCTCCAGTGAAGGACACAAAGGAAGAAATCTTATGCCTTATCATCACAGATTCCATTGCATTTGTTACATTTCTTTTTTTCTCATTGAATAACATAAGGGCTTTTTTAATAAGCAAGACATTTTAGAACTCTGACATTCTGCATATAATTAAACATGTGGGATACTGGGTTTCAAACTGTGAAGTAAAAACAGTATAACACAATTTTTGATGTCATAACTCTTGAGAGATGGAAGAAAACATTTCTCTCTGATAAGTTACAAGAATTGACCAAGTACTAGAAAAGGGTCAAAGAGATTCTTTAATTAAAATTAACCCTTAATAAAACAGCTAGAAATTAATCAAGCAAAATTATTTTATAATCATTAATTCAATGCATAGAAAGTACAGAAATACTCTGACTGAAAATTCTAATGTAATCCAAGAAAAGGCACTCAATATCAACTGAATGCAGAGTTCAGAAGTCAGGAATACCAACAGTATACCAATTTTATCAAAATGAGTACAGGCTAAGAAAATTTGCATTAAAAAAAGTAAAAATTAAAACTGTCAATTGGATCTGTTTGCAGGCAGCTACAGTGAGCCCTATGAAGATAAAAGGACAACTGCAGCACTCCTAGCACAAATGAATTTTTTGTCGAAGCAGTGGAAAATTGAATGTAAGTGAACTATCACACTAAGGCAACCATAACATTTCCTTATTTAAAATGAAACAAAGGTGCATGGCTACTGTTATAGCTGAAGCAGAATTAACAATAAAATACAAGTAAATTAAAATGTAAAAATTCCGAACTTCCAATGGTGTGCTTATTACCACTAAATGTATGTATGAGAAAGATGTATGAGGAAGCTACAAATTAGAAAAGCTTTGACAAGCTAAGAAAAAAAAAAAAAGGATGTTGTTGTGCTAAAAATGCCAAATAAAACAAATTATTAATTTTCATATTTTGTACTGTAAAGCTTGTATTTTAAACACACATATTCCAGAATCATGTTCCTTGCTGAAGGGACATTGGCTCCAAAGAAGTATTAGAATTATAAAGGCAATCCTAATGATCTGTTTCATGACACTGGCGGAGACAGGGAATGAGAAAACATAAATATCAGAGTGTACATCTGATCACGTGATTGCATACGTCTGATTCTCTCCACCTGTTAGGCACCTCACTTCAGGATCAAAACAGAAATTCCATATTGCTTCTGGAATCCAGAGCCCAGGATAGACCATTGTTCAGAACTAATCAGAATTCAGAAGACAAAATACAGAAACAAATTATATCAACTGATATGAGCATTCAACTAAGGGGAGTTTAGTATCTCTGCCTCCTAACTTCTGCTGATTTTCTTAACTAGTCAGCAGATAAAATACATTCTGATATTTTAAGTTGATTAGAATGATTTTTTTTTTCTGAAATGTATTAGAGAGAGACAAAAAAATTACTAACTGGAAGAAATGGGGAGGTATCAGTAACTTCCAACAAGGGATAGTGTGCCCCTTTTTTGCTATCCCAGAAAAAGAAAAGCTTGGGGAAGGACCAGCAACAGACTAGCCAGTTATGCATGCACAAAAATTTTTGTTAAGAGCCCCCAAAGTTCAGTAAATATCGATYGGTACATAGTTATTTTATTTAGTTACTCACAGGTGTAAATATCCTATGATAAATGTATCTACACAAACTTTGGCTCCCACTGGATGTCAATGCACCCCGAGCCCTTCACAACATGTGATATTCGCTGGGTTAACTACACACACACAAAAGTATATGAGCAGCATGCTGTAGTTTTAGTGTCTAGTAACCAGGTAGTGTCCAGTAAATCTATAGATAACTTTCCAGTGAAATAAGGAACACTTCCTATCTTTGGCAGAGGTTTCCAGAAGTCTCTGTGGTATTTTCAATGAAGGCAGAGAGATCCAACGGTCTGATGAACTTTTGCACCTTTTAAGTTGAAAAAGTGAATTTAGATATCTGCAAGGGTACAAAGGGTTGAGCCGCTCCAGGTATTGATGAATAGAGTGCATACCAGGTATAAGTTCATCTTCTCTTACATGACCTAGATTGTTCCCAGACAGACATTGTCCATAATTGATATCAGTGTGATTGATAACTAACTTAGTGACGTCCTAAGAGACCCAAAGAAATAAGGAATTCCTCAACAATGTTTAGACTTTTATCTTAAAAAGTTTAACYGTCAATCTTCACAAGATAATGAAAAAAAATTATTGTGCTTTATCATGGATTCTGCCTCATACTGGTTTTCCTTCTGCTAAAAGGAAATATTCTGCATAACTGTTAGTGCTGTGTTAAAAAGTACTGAACAATTTCTGTGAAGGGTCTTAATCATGTATTTCTTAGTAAAGCAGCGAATTTAGTATGGTGTCTGTTGTTTACCTACCCAGCAGTGAGCAGTAAGAGAAACAGAAACTAGTAATGAGTGCAAGATACTTAAGAGTGTCTCTGTGGGGTAAGGAAATGTTCTCTCTGCCGTTCTATCTCAAAGGCAGAACTGACTCACCAAGCATGAATAATACCTAAGTCAGGGAGACTGAGACCTCGATCATTGTTAGCATCCAGACGCAAGACTTCTACTGATTTTAACAGGAGTTACATACTTGAGTATTTCTTGGGATTTGGCCTGCTCAGCATACCCATATTTATACAAAAAACATCAAGYTGACACATAGATGTTTCATATACAAAGCTTGTATCCTATACATTGAGCCGGGCCTCAAAATTAATTTTACGTCCTTGAAAACTAAATTAACCATTTATCTTTACACCAGTTTCTGCTGGAGAAACCAAAATATGAGCGATTGCAACAGAACTATCCATTTCAGCCTTCATTCCATCATGGGACAATTATATACAGGTGACTATCTCACTGCAAGAAAAGATGAGACCATGATGAGGGTTGAACAGGCATTGTTTTACTTGGTTGCATYTTGATAGTTCTCCCCTCACAAAAGTGTCAGCAAAGACAGCTGATAACATACAGCTATATCCACTCAATTTTGTCAATATGATTTAGAGGAAGAAAAAATAAAGGCTCCTATTTCCTATACCAAATTTAGAAACAATGTGTATGAATAGATATTACATTTCATAGGAAATGTGGATTACATTGCATTAAAAAAGATTCCAGAAAACTGAACATTTTACTTACGTATTTCTGAGAATATAAATGTAAGCAGTAAGAAAGGCAGCACTATCCTCTTCGGTGCTATTTTTACCTCCCAAAACAGCATCTTTCTATGCCAAGAATGAAGATGTTGCTTGTTTGTTGTTTTCTCCTTGTTTTAACTATGTACCAAGGACAATCTTTGTAAGAGAAGCAGGTGTGGTGTAAAGAATAACTAATGAATTCAGGAGGAAAGATTCATTGTGTACTTTCAATAAAAGGAACTTTCTTATTCAGTCTTTCAGGACCCGATCCAAGTCTCATTGAAGTCAGCTTGATTCTCTGCTCTGATTATTCAATACAGAATCATCAGAGACAAAGTAAACAAGATGTGTCCTAATAAGTTCCATAGGAGCTACGATCCTGCCTAAGGAAATCAATATTACTTCCGTATCTGGTTGTATATCATTGTAGCCATTGTGCAATGAGTACTTTTACCCTCTGGATTTAGACACTGAGAGCACTTATTTCATCTAGTCATCAGTGCACCAGTTCTCAAACTCCCTATGTGCTGAGAAATCCCAAATACAGCTGAACTTCACAGCCTGCAGTCTTCTAGTATCTTCTGTATCTTTGAGTTTCTATCAGAGTTTCTTGTCTCACAGAAAATGCAGAATTTAGCTGAATTGGAAACATAAGCCCCAGATACGTCAGTATCCAATTCCATGGGCTATGTCCCACTAAGGCTTACTACCTCGCATTCCCCATTTATGCTGTGCTTGGCAACATAATACAAACCAGGAAGTAAATGTGGTGAATTGACCCTGTCCAGCAACCAAGCCCCCACTCCGTCATTCATTCAACCTACCCTCAGTGGGATGGGGAGAGAACCAGTATGACAAAGATGAGAAAAACTCATGGGTCTGGAAAGACAGCCACTTTAATAAGTGCAAGGGGGAAGGGAAGATGAATGCCCAGACATTTTCTGACTAATGGCTACTTTGCAGAGACTATGCCCCGGTTTTATTGCTGAGTATGTCCTATGGTATGGCACATACTCCTGGTCAGTTCAGGTCAGTTGCCCCAGCTGTGTCCCCTCCCAGCCTCTTGCCCATCCCTATTCTAGATGCTGTGGGGGCAGTGTGAGAAACAGAGAAGGCCTTGGTGTTGTGCAAGTACTGCTCAGCAAAAGCTATAAATTTGATGTGTGTATCAACCACATGTTGATAACATAATGGTGTTTGAGAAAAACATATATCTGAGAAAACTGTATAGTCTGGTACTTCGGGATTCACCTAGAAGAGGAGACTTCTGCTTCGCATTCACAAGGCTGTTCTGTATTTTAACACACATAACAGACTGAAACAACCTTATACTTGCCTGTCTCTTTCTTTGAATGTTGAAATCTATGTGGAAAAGAGCACAGCTTTTGCCACAGCTTCTACCTGCAGAAGTTTTATATCTGTTGTTTTAAGAATACGGTCATGGATGATGCGTGTTGATATTCGGATTGCACATTTTGTGGAAGAAATGTTTGATTTTAATAGATGAAAGAAGGATATGTGCCTATAAAGAAGCAACTGAAGAGAGTGGCTGTTCATATCTTTTTCTCTCCCTTTGAGCATATGTGAAAGATCCAGGGACAGCCTAACTCTTAATTCTTGTATAGGTAATTACCTCCTAAATAAGTTAATCAGCTTTCTTACCTTCTAAAAGGATGCATGAGTAAAAGGCAATTTTTGACACTAACACCTTGACATGAGGAATAATGTAAAGTGACTGATGGAACAACATAAATAGCAATAAGCCACTAAGAAGATTCCCTCTCCAGTTCTTGCAAATGTGATTTTAGATCAACTGCAGTTTCATCTCTTCAGCTACACTTTTTTGGCAGTACAAAAACTTCTGAAGTACAATTTCTACCTCTTTGACAGCTAGTGATACTATATGCTGTCTTTTGCTGCTAATTATCCAGCATAATTTTCCTGGAATTTTTGTGACTATTTACAGCTTCCTATTGAATTCCCTTTTCCAGCTACATTTTTATGTTTGAGTGCTGCATAGCAGTGAAAAAAAACATTCGCAACATTTACACACAGTAAACTTTACAGGTGATTTTCTGAAAGTCTATGGTCCCATCACAAAAGAGCTGATTGCTGCTGTGCTTTACCTTGACTGTATGTCGACTTGACTCTGAGGGCCACCACTAAGCTGCAGCTGGCACAGCTGGCAGCAGCACACCTGCTAAGCAGAGCAGGCTAATGAGAATATCTCACACCAGCGTGCTTTTCTTTATGGTGGATAATATGGTTCTTCAGCAGAGGAAAAGTCCTTGTCCCCATCTGCAAAGTCCAAACTCTGCATGGGTCTGCCAAAAGCCCGCTCACTGCTTGCCCTGAAATGACAGCTGCAGTTAGCAAGCAGCATCACACAGTGAAACTCTGTATTTATTTATTTATTTGCCTTCCAAATACTCTTTTTCAAACTTCTGTATGCTTTTTTACAGAATTCTAAAATACAGGCACAGAAACCAAAGTTAAAACTATACGTCTCTTGCTATTTTGCCTTCATCTGTTCAAAATATTATGAATATTCTCCGCAGGTAGCAAGTATACAGCTGGTCACCATGGATTATGAAAACAGTAGGTCAATATTTGCTCACCTTCAAGCGAAGAAAAGTAGAATGGTTAAAAATTAGATGACTCCAGCAGACTTTTCCATGTCAGTTGTTGATCAGCTTATAAGAGCCATACTCTGGCAAAGTCATACCATCTAAAATGTCATAGCCTTTGGAGAAAGTGTGTTCTTCTAAAGAGCCTCTATATTGTGTATAGATATATTTTACAAACACTTTGTTAAATATGCATTGAATAACGTGTACAGTTTATTCATTTTCTAACAAACACTTGTTAGTATCTTAGACTCAAGAAAATAGACTGCAGACTGCAGATCTCTAAAAATTTGGTTAATAAATGCTTGGAGTGCAATTGTGTGATAAGAAAAACATTTCCAATGATTTTTTCACATTAGAACATTCTAGGTAATAGCTATTTACATAAGTTTTGTGTATGTTCCTTTTTGTATGTAATGATTTTTTATCATTAGTCCTGCATCTGCACTGTTATCAACTAACAAACCCTGTTCAAATTGAACTGAGAATTAACTAGCAGGACAACTCATAGTCTTTATGGAAAATGAGATAACTTTACTACTTATGTGTAGAAACTTTCAATTGTAACTCTAGCAAAAGGGTAAATATAATGATTGCATAAATAAGACTACCCAACATTGCCTTTTACATTATTCACCCTAATTAAACAGTCTTTCCGTGTTAATTGCCTGATATTTCACTTTCAGATTGATTACAACACTGTTTTCTTGAACACTGGAATTTTGCCCATATCAGCTTCAGTTCTTTGTCTTTCTTTTCTACTTTTTCAGCATTAGAAAGTTCTGAAGCYGTCTTATTGACAGAAGTCAAAGTTGTGTAACATTCAGACGGCATTTTTTCCCCCAGATACTCTATAAAGAGGAGGGGAAAAACAACAGATTTGGAAGGTTCTTATTAACATAAACTAGCTGGCCATTACTGAGTTTAGAATGTTATTTTCTGAAGTGATACTCTGAAATAACTTTGATGCCATTCATCTTCTTAAATTGTTTAAAATCAGTATAAGTGCTATAAAGCTTGTGATTAGTTATTCAATAAATTAGATATTTATTCGAAGGTAATACCTTTCTTTCCATATAACTTTGAAGTCTAATGGAACTTATCTGAAATTTAAATACATATATATTTTTTAGGGCTTTTATCCCACAAAACAATTTCAGTTTGAGTATTAAAGAAGAAGCTAGAAATTGGATGACTTGTAAATAATTACTCCAAACTTCTATTGAAAGAAAAAAATCATCTCGTATATCTTGGAGTTCATGGAGCTCTGTGTTAGACATTCTTAGACATTCTCCCTAACCTTTAAAAATATTTAAATGCTTATAGTTTTCGTGTTTCAAGATATTTGTCATAGAGGTAACAACTCGGATTGAACAAAACATGGTTCTTGTAACTTTAGTGTTCATAAAGGTGTTTTGAATCACTGGGAAAATATCACTGTGGTTGGAATGTAGTTGTTACTACACTTACTTGTATTTAGTAAATTTTAAGACCTTGGATGCAGATTTTTGAAGCTACTGAGTTGATCAGTTATTTTAGTTACTTCACCATTTCCATTCAACTACTCAAAGCAGCTAGGCAGAAAAATAAAATTTACATTAGGTTTCAACCACAGTTTTTACACATTTTTAATACATGGCACAGAACTGTCATTTGCTGCCAAAGCTCTTTACCAGCAGATGAAGTTTATTCATTTATTGAAACAGCATCAATAGCTGTCTTAAGTGAGGGACTTGGGAGAAGCCCTCTGAACCAATGCTTCCTTGCACTTACCCAGAGGAGGTCAATAATTTTTGAATTCCTCAGTTCTTCATTCTCCTCTTTCTCGTTCTGTTGATTACATCTGAGGAGACTCGGGCACACAGAGGGCACAAACTAGCTTTGATCAGGACCAGCTAGAGAATTAGTCGAAAAACACTGGAGGGCTTTCCTCTCATCACACTGGACAGGAATTCCATCAGCATAATATAGTGAAAAACAAAGCAGAGAAAAGTACTCATAACACAGTGATTCCTATATCATCAGAAAGATGAAATTAGGAACAGAAACTTGCCAGCATTTTCAGAAAACCCAAAGACTTCCATTAAAGTTAAATATTTATAGAGATGTTTTTCAAATTAGAAATCAACTGTGATCCTAACGGCTTTGATAACATCAAGTTTTATTTGTAACTCAAGTTTTCTCACCTCCCTGTAAGACAGCCTAAAAGGTTTTTTCATACCTGAAAAGGGGACTTTTAAATGGTGTCTGTGCTACAGTTAATTGAAGCTAAAAATAAATATCTGTTTCTTTTGTAAACAGGAGTTGGTCTTGCCCTGTTCTTTTGAAAAAAAAAAGTTTATTGAAAATTAAAATGAGTAATTAACAATGCCTTATCCCATTATAGAAAACCATTTATTTCCCAAAAGAGGAGAACATAAGCTGCTTTAAACAAAACAGAACATAGCTAGAGTAATTTGAGTTGTAGGCTATGCACAATTGCAGCTGGAGCTCGTTCTGCTTATATTTATTCCCTAAATGTGTGATGCAAGCTAGGAAAACAAACAGTTTTCTAGTCTTCCACCCAGGGTTGCAAGGAAATAATAATAAAACCACAAGTCAGATTCTTCAAGATACCACTTTATAGTACATGATACAAAAATGTCCATGAACACAGAAGCTCAGTGCTTCGAAAGCCAAGGTCAGCACAAGGTATGCAGCTTCCAACAGCTGCTTCAGCGAGGCTGAGTTGTCAAATAGTGATTATCAGAGGGAGAAAATGTAAATCCAAACCTCACTTTTCTTCATCTTAGTGCATTCAGTAGGCGCACATGAAGTGTCTGGGCCTTGTTCAGCTTTAACCATAGTTCAGGCTCCTTCCGCCCACCTGTGGTCTCTGCAGTGACAAGAGTGCTGCTCTGCTTACTCTGCTGATGGCAGCACACATTCGCCTGGCTGTGGAAGAGCCTATTAGCAAATGGTGTTCAGGAAAAATCTGGGCTGTACAGAAATCGATAACAAAGCTTTTCACTGACTATAATGAAGCTGGATTTCACGTTGCAAACCAGAATTCTTACGCATCAGCTTATTGCAGTTGTTTTCATCGGCATTCAGGAGCTGAAAAGATTGATCCACAGACACATTTTATTTTTAATTTACTTATGATTAAAAATTCTTTAATAAAAAGCCCATGTTTGGCAAAAAAAGAATTGTGGGAACTTATTTATGAAGTGAAATCTCTGTGTTTACTATTTGTAGACACTCTGTCTTACTGGAAAACCAGTTAGGTCTTTTCTAAATGTATTAATATATGTTTAATAAATTTTAAATCAGAATGAGGGCATGACGGTGAGAATATTCTCTTATTCTTTCTTGCTGTGAGCATCTGGAAGGGCTATAAAATAAACAGACAAAACTACAACCACCACTGAAGTATATCTCTTCTCTTTATTTAGTGTTCTAAAGTGATTAATGCTCGGCATCTCAAACTATTTCATTCTTTAGAATAAAAGTCACAAGTTCTCACATTTATTGTTTAATTGATGGTGGAAGTAAAAAAGTATTCTCTTTATTTAAATGCATTTTAAATAATTCAGCTGATATGTTTGATAAAGAAACAGTGGAACACTACTGGAAAACTAGTATTTAGGACTGTTTAGAAGCTGATTTGTTTCTTTCTTTCTTAGCATATTCTAATATTTCACTGAAGATAAAAGAGGTAATTCTGAATTTAAATAGAAATACAAATTTTTGAAATTAACAGTCAAAACACTCCAGACAATAAAAACAGTGTTTCAAGTAATTTGATTATTTAAAATGTTGTTCTTTCATGAATTTATTAATGTACATACCAAATAAATACTTTTGTTTAAAGTATATAAATTTATATTAACATACAATCTACTCTGAAAGAACTGTTTTTACTGCTTTATCACCAGTGATGAGGCATTATGAAATATTTTATATTCATAAAGCATTTAAGACCATTCAATTTAAAATATTTAAGCCAAATTTGTTTGAAAAATATAAAATGGGATGTTGAAAGGAGCTAGTCTTGATTCTGGGCCTGATCCAAGACTAGGATATTTCCAGTGACTCAGTGACAGGTGCCATCACATAGTGGGATGTCTTCTTCACTGATCCTGTCACCTACAACTCAGATACCTGTTTTGAGTTGGCTACTCCAGACTCCCTTTGTAGTCAACAGAAAAAAACCCCAAAAAACCACAAAAATTTTAGCCTGTGATTCACGTGACCCCAAGTGATGCGGTTTCTGTCTAAGGACTCAAACTGTAAGCTTCTTTGCCTATAGTCCACTGATATTTCAGATGTGGATGGGCGGAYGAACTCTGCTAGGTCAGAGTACCCAACTGTACCCTCGATACACCTTCCTTTATTCAAGCTATCAAAATAAGCAGTGTTGTACAAAAGCCATAGGCCTTCRTTGCCTCATTAGAAAGGGCAATGACCTTCACACTCATGACCCATGTGTGAAGTGACAAAGAAGGGTAGCACAGCAGGAAACACCTTGCATTCAGTACCCTGAAGCTCTGAAGATGGACAGATTTCTATTTTCTAAAATATTGAATTGAGGCTAAACTCCCAGGTTCTTAGGGCACTGGCTACAGACACACCATGCACTAAAGTACAGAGCTGTGTAAATGCTGCAGAAAATATGTCTTTTATACAGTGCTTCCCTCTGCTTCAAGGTTGACCAGGATAGAAAAGCCTGGCTCTTATTGCTCCATGGAAATAATACAAATCCTCAAAAAAGAAGACCCTTATTTGTGAACAGCTTGTCTCATAGTTAAGGTAATTCCTAGCTCACTACTAGGAAGGCAGTGAAAGGCAGGACAAGAATTATTTCAATTTTGCTCTTTTTTTTTTTTTTTTGTGGTGGGAGGAGGATGACCCATAATACTTAGACCTGGTTGAAAACAAGATTGATTTCAATGTTTGAATAACAAATTAGAAAACTTAAGGGCACTGTAAAATGTGAAATAGTAACACACGTTTCCAGCTCAATAGCTGCAAAGATCTTAAACACATCTCCTAATCTAACCAAAGACTTTATTTTAGCTTTCCACATTTAGAGTAACAGGCACCTTTCACTCAAAGCCTAAGTAATCTTAGACCTTAAGAGCTTTTCACTGCAACATGAATCATATTTTCCTTTACTCATCCCCAGTAATGGAAATGTGAATTTGAATTATTGGAATAAGAAAATTATAGGTAATTTATGTTTGTTGTAGTCTTGTTKCTATGATTTTGAGAGAAGATGGCCGTAATTTGTAACCCTGGTAACAGGGACTGCACATCCATTTGTTAAATCTGACCCAACAAACAGCTTGTTCCTTTGGATTTTAGTTGGAGGGGAAAAAAAAAAGAAAAAAAAGAAAAATAAGTAAATGAGATTAACTCCTCATTTGGGAATTTCCTTCTTGTTGTTATTGTTAATCATTCAAGTAACATTAGAGAATTAGACATTATAAAAGGATTTCAATAATAACTGCTTCTGCTGGAGCTATTTTTAATTGCCTCAATCTTAAAGGAAAAAAAAAATTCCTTTAAATAATCTTGCTGGATAATAACACCAAAATTCACCATCCATTTAAGAACACACTTCATTTCATCACATGCCTAATCAACACCTGTTCAGATTGTTACCTAAGAGTTGTCTAAATATTTGCTTACAGTTGCAACAAACCCAGACCTAACAGCAAGAGTAATAACTGCATAAGACCTGAAAAAATCCTACAAAGACTCCATTTTTTTGGTGAAAGATGTGGATCGCAACTCTGCTACCACTGTAGTAAACAGAAATCGAAGTTCTTTAAAGCTTGCAAGAGGTGCTTTGTAACTTCTAGCATCTTGTCCTCAATTAGCATCAGTTTACAGCTGAAACATTGGTCTGTTAATTTAAATTGATTTGATGTGATGGAGCAGACTGTGTTCTAAATGCTTTTTCCTAAATCACACTCAATTAAATAAAAAGCTTGTGATGTGTTGATGGAATATCAGTGCCCACAAGCTGTAGGGTTTGGCTGTATTATATAAACGTTTCTTTTTTAAAACTAAACAGTCAATCTCTGTACTTGTCTGTGATATATCCTATGAATACCACCGTTGAAAACGTATTTATCCCCTGAAACATTCCCATTCTAATGACCGCATTCCATTATCCACCTTTCTTTCAAGCATGTTGTTCCGTCTGTGAATCTAGTGTGCCTTTTACCCATTACCTGCCTTCATACATCCAATTTCACAGCCATTTTGCACAAAGTAGTGAATTTTACCCTCAAGTCCGTTTACCAGGTATTTCTTCAGCTCTTAAATAAAATATTCAATTACCTAAGCAACTGTCACACCACTGAATTTTGCTAGTCAGAACAAAATGCATGCACCTGTGCACAAGCCCTAAACTATTTTTTTAGGATTTTTTTTACAGGTAAACAGAAAAAAAAAAACCCAAATCGCTTCTACTGATACACAGATTTGTCAAGACTTGCACTCTGTCAGGTCTGGATTGAATCACTAGATCCCATACGTTTCTACATGTACTAACACTAGCTACTGGCTGATCATACATTCCAGGCAACTTTTTTGGATAAACTTCTTTAGTGTACAATCAAGTCAGATCCTCTTTATGTAATGGAACACCATATGGTGCTTCTGATAACACTGTAAAACCTGTGTAAGAGCCTCCTTGAGACACAGCTAGCTAGAAAAATTTGACTTGGAAATTTTTGACAAAATTTTCTGTGCTGCAGTGTAGTCGGATTTCCTTATGGCGACATTCAGGCACAATGCACAGGGAAAGGAAAAAACACTGACTCAGCTATGAAATTTCTCAAATATGCATACACACTTTCATATTTAAATATTAAAGCACAAGAGTACCTAAAATTTAGCATCCCAGAGAACATTTACCGTTCCCGTTCCTTTAGCAACAGAGTGAACTCAGGATTAAGGCTGTGTCTTGGAGACCCGCAGGCCTCTGTCTCTGGCCTAGCTGCACTGCGTACCCGGCTACTGAAGGAGAAACTTCCCTGTTTGCGACAAAAGCTTCCCCCTTTTAAAACAGTCTGTGACTCTTTCAACCCCCTGCGCTTATGCTGCAAATTTTCCAGCTCTGACATGAAACTGCACCCTTTCCGCTTCTGGGCAGAGTTGTTCAAAGTCAATGGCCCTGCTGCTAGCAAGCACATTGATCCACTGGTGTAGAGCCATTAAGTGTTGATGGCCCTTGATTGCTCTGTCAAAGCTTCCCAGCTATAGTCTCTTCTCTACGTGCSAGCCTCCTGCTTTAAAACGAATGCTTTAAGCTGCACTTAATGTTACCTTCACAATGAAGTGTAAAACACAACAGGGCATTCACAAAACACAAATGGGAATTATACATTGACAACGACATAACCCCAAAACATCACCACTTTTGTTGCGAGTTAAAAGAATGTCAATTACTCTTTTCCAGCAATTAAGACTCCAAAATCTAACAAAGAAAACGAAAAAAGCAGAGTTTGAAAGAACACCGCAAGTGTAAGTATGGAACAGAGCAGTGCATCTCTGAGAAAACGCGTGGGTAATAGTCCTCTGACTTCATAGCAAAAAGGCCGATCTCTTTCTAGGGCAGAGCGAAATGAAGGGCTATATGAATCTCAAGTGTTGTCAATCCTGTGTCCGAACTATCCTAAAGAGTTGGGTTTTATATGAGACTTTTCAATGAGCTCAGCTTGACTCACTCTTTGGCACAGTGCGTATAATTACTGATGATTTGCACACTAAATCGATGAAAATTCCCATAATAAATTATTGATTTATTTAATCCCATTTCACCCAGCCAGGCATATAATTACTCACAGTTTTGCAAAACCACGAACCTGTTAAAATCCAGATATGTGTGTAATCACCAGTGCTTCTCAGATTAGCTTTAATCTGTCGACTAATAACATGAAGATTGATATTCCCACTCAAACAACCCCTCTATCCATTGAAAGCATAGATGTATATTGAAACAGCAAATGGATTTCATATTTTATCCTCTAAATAGATGCCAGATGCTCAGCTGGTGTCACCTGGTACAGCTCTATTGAAGGAAATGTCAATTTATACCAGCTGGTCCATGTGACTACGTCTAGGTGAAAGTGAATTTTTGTTATTTGTATACAGAGTTCTTTGTTCCACTTACTTGATTCCTCTTTAATGATAGCAAATTAGAGTTAGCTGCATATGTTGTTCTGGTTTAGAAACAAAATGTACAGCCTAATGTTACCTTTATATTTGTTAAAAGAGCTGCATTTCCAAACAATACCCAGAAAGGGCAGTTACATCCCCATGAGAAGGAAGAGCAGTTTTCAACTGAGTTAAAAAGGCAAGCAAAGAGAAGAAAAAAAAAAATGGTTGTGGGGAAGAGCACAGGGAGCTCTAGAAGAACTAAAAGTCGAGAGTAGAAAAATCATGCAAAAAGAATTTCAGTAATGAGCAAATGCAGTTACAGTGAGCTGCACTCTCTGGTGTTTCCATACACAGGTCTTTTTTCTCTGTGTTTCCAAAAATTACATAAATATATACAATAGACCAGTCTATCCCAGTCTGAGTTATATATGAGTTTGGGTAGGTAGCTTCTTGTTACTGTTTTGCAGTCGTTGTTTTCARGCTTCTTTTTTGTCTTATTTTGAAATGCAAATAGCAGAGGCTCAAATGTTAAACCACCTACCAAATAACAAGACAATCTTATTTCATTCTACCTTTCTAAACACTCTTTTCTGATTTTGCTTTTCTAAAGGCACAAAAAGCTCTTCTATTSAGATTGGAAACAGGACTCCAAACTAGCCTATGTAAACTAATGGGAGTATTCTGAGATTAAACCAAGTCAAGTATTTAAACACTTTTAAAAAAAATTTTATACAGTGTTTTTAAAAACAGCAAGGTTTTCACAAAGCTATAATTATAAATATGAAAAAAAAAATACGACCAAGTGATCTAAACAGTGTAAGACTGCAGTCCTTGCTCAGATTCTAAGGGAGCTGAGTACTCAGCAGAATTTTTCTTCTCCTCGGTTTTAAGATAGTATTTATGTATACATGCAGAGATTTATGATAATGCATTTGCAAGTGTTGTGGCCAGCCAGGAAGAGTGAGGAAAATGTATCTGTTACCTACTCATATAAAGAAATGCTTATAAGCAGAGAATCCCCATGCCACAGTGTGAGAAACTAGCCCTGAAATAAGGTCTGAGTGCACAGTGAGAGAGCTTTCACAGCATAGTATCAGCTGAAGTTAGGCCGCTGAGACAACCTCGTGTAAAATATTCTCAGTATCACCATCAATGAATGGTTCCACCAAGAGAGGTAACAGAAGATACGAAGAACCAGTTACATAGTACCAGGCCAACGTGTCTGTGATTATATACACATTTCTCACGTATATATATGTATGTATCTATCTATATGAGAAATATATGAGTGTGTATATATATATATTCTCCTGTGACTATATAAACTCAACACAGGATATTCCACAACAGCGTATGCCAAAAAATCATGTTCACACAGCTGTTTTATTTCATCCTTTCTGTTTTAAATGAGCACTGGACAACACATTCTGCCCAAAAGARCTCCTTTTTCAGTAACTAGGCAACAGAGGTAGACCAGTGATCAATTATGACACATTTTGCCAGTAATCAGTACCTATGACATCAAGGTTTCCTTCTTGTCCTTCAGTAGTGCACATACCACACAGCTTGCTAATGACTGGCAAATAGTAAGGGCTTTCCTTCATAAATAAGTGAATCACAGCAGCRGCTCAAACAAAGTCAGAGGCAATATTACATTGGAAATAATTAGCCATGGTAGAACAATACTCACATAAACAAATCAAAACAAGCAAGGTCCAGCCACCTCTGACAAGGATTCTGGGACCTAATTGAAAGCACTCAGCAAACCAGCTGTCTGGAAGGAATGAAGACTAATACTTTATTCAGTTAAAATTAGCAGATGAACTTCAGAGGGCAGAATGCTATTACTTGACTTGGAATTTGGCTCAGCCACACCCCAGTTATGTGACAGTTGTATAGATCTCTGTGGCCACAAACAGGCAAACTTACTTACAATTCACAGAGCTGTACTGGGATTACAGTATCTGCTTTTTTTGTGGGTACTTTATAGACTATTCCAACACTGAAATTGCAAAGCAACTTGAAGATCAGTACATTAAAATTTTATGAAAGTGGATCAAAAAGATTATTTTAAAAGTTCTTCTGGGAAATGTTTATTTGTAGGTTCAACATTACAATATAAATTACTGTGAGATAAAGATTCTAAACAAAGAGCATACCAAATGCCCCAAAATAATTCATTTTCCTATGTCATCACCTGTTCAAGAGGCACCTCTCCCTTGATTTTTTAAAGTGCTTTTGACAACTAGTAAAATATTGCATAACACAGGCCCACTCTTCTGTCAAAAACAATTACTGACTTCAATGGAGCTTGCCAAATTTAGTTCAGCAGTGTCCAGAGTAGAAACTGGACCTCAGATGTCATAAGTTTGTTAGAATTATTTTTAAAACCACTATTTTTTGGCAATTGCAGCTCTGAAGATTTGTAGACTTCCCCGTGGAGGAAGTAAAAAAGTAAAATCTGCTGCTGGAGCACAACTCCAACAAGTTTTTTTCTGTTACCGAGCTATTCTGTCTACCRTGCACTGGACGACATAATGTAGTCCACTGTGCCTGTAGCTTTGCTCAGCTTGCGGTTTATAATGTTCTCTGTGGTAGTCATTACACAGCCTGCAGCCACTAWCAATTGCTGAATATGCTTTTGAAGTTCAGTATATGAGCCTGTCTTGCTCTCTGACAGACGTTGAAAATGTTGTCTGTAGAGTCAGCTCATTTATGTAGAAGATGCAGATATACCTACAGTGCTACATGTGTAGGTTTTCTTGAGGTTTTCTTAGAAACAGCCTATCTATTTCAGGATAAACTATATGGACTTAGCTGGAGGGATAGTGTGGATCAAGCTTAGGGAATAATGAAATGTTGGCAGAGGAGAGGCAGAGAAATTTGTCTAACAGAGAGTTTTACGAAGTTTAACTGGAGAAAGTATCTAACCCAACATTGTAAAATTTTGAAATGAGAGCATGTAATTAGGAAAATGATTCTATGACATGTAATTAGATCTGTCTGATGTGAAAACTGGATGAGTAATCATTTCCTGTATGCAAATACCTAGTGCACATATATTTCAGATATAAAGTCAAACGAGTGCACACATTTTCTACAATATATATTAATGACTAAAATCTTCTAAATGGGTGTTCAGATATAACTGGGGGAGTCAACAATTCTGTGAAAGGGAGTTGTCATTTTTCACAGCATTTTAGTTGTGGCGTGCAAATGTGGTATAATGACTGAGGAGCTGTTACTTGTGGGAGTGTTTTTTTAATGTTATACTGTACTAGAATGCTTTTATTTTATACTGCTTCACTGGACTGAGGTAAAAAATTATACGTACCTTTAAGGGATGGTACCTATTTGTTACTGAGTTTATAAACTCCAGGAAATCAGAAACCAAATAAAGCAATTATCTATTTCATAGAACCATAGAATAATGGAATGGTTTGGGTTGGAAGGGCCCTTAGATCATCTAGTTCCAACTCCGTGACATGGGCAGGAACACTTTTTACTAGACCAGGTTGCTCAGAGCCCCATCCAACCTGGCCTTGAACATCTCCAGGTATGGGGCATCCACAGTTTCCCTGCGCAACCTGTTCCAATGCTTCACTAAGTTCTGAGTAAAGAATTTCTTCCTAATATCTAATCTAAATCTGCTCTCTTTCAGTTTGAAGCCATTCCCCCCCGTTCTGTCATTACATGCCCCTGTAAAAACTCTCTCTCCATCTTTCCCGGAGGCTCCCTTCAGGTACTGGAAGGCCACAATTAGGTCACCCTGAAGCCTTCTCTTCTCCAGACTGAACAATCCTTATTTGCTTAGCCTTTCCGTGTATTAGAGGTGCCCCATCCCATCTAATCATCTTATCCCTCTTAATCATCACCTCTAAACAATTCATTTTTGTGAGAACAGTTAGGCCTGCACAGCAATATTTTTTGGTCATTTATTAGGTCAACATCAATGGTATGTCCTCTGCTCCAAAATCAAGCTCTCTGCTGTGGGAATACATGCTCCTCCTTTATAATGTTTTTTTCTTCCTGGAGTATAGATTGTGTTCTTGTTCAATGCACAGTAAGTGGCTTTTGTCACTACAAATACTGTATGTCTACTTCAAGACACATATGATAATGTGTGTTTCATAAATGTATCTATACATTTGAAGAGGTATGTAATAAAAAGAATGATTACTAATCACATCTCCAGATGCAGAAAACAAGATAAAGGTAATTAATTTTTCAGATTCCATTTATTATTAAAAATACTGTGTCTCTTCCTTAAATTCTTCAGAAAACATAGCATATGTTTATTGATAGAATGGAGGCTTTTAAGTAAGGAGCAGCAACATGTATTCTGAAGAATCCATATTTTTATGAACTATTCTGTATGTATCCTCTTGATGTAACTGCATGGTATTAAGTTCTCAGCCATACATTCTATTTATGTAGAAACATTTGTAAATATATTGAGAGGCAAATTCTGAATCTTTAAAAGCAAATAAATGAGAAAATAAATGACCTATAAGCACCAGCCACTGAGTTGGTAATCAAATCTACAGCATCAAGTCTGGAAAGAGAATCATGGGATTGCATATTAAATACTTGACATTAGTTTCTTTTCTCCCTGAGAGAATATGACTTTCCTGTGCAAAACATTCAGATTGTAGTTTGTGTCCTGTGCTCTCAGCCCTTCAAATTGTTTAAGACTTTAAAATTTAATCAAGGGATTTCTTAATGGAGGCGAATGAAGAGTAACATCAGAAATACATTTGACAAAAGGGTAACAAATTTCTACTTAATTATTTACAATGGCCCTATACTGCTACTTAGAGACACAAAGTAGTCAGACTCCTGAGCATCAGATCCAGCAGTCTGGAAGGACAAGGGCATCAATTCGTCCTCACATCATGCAAACAGTTTTCAAGATTGCATCTTGTTGATCTTGATGAAATTACAAGTCTAGGATCTGATGCAGCATGCCAGTAATTTATGATCACAGGTCACTCCAAGCTGAATGCTTTCAGGGCACATCAAGCCTACTTGTCATTTGCATGCAACTCATTTTATCACCTAAGAGATGTTTTTCATCAGGCCACTGAGCAGGCATTTGCAGTTCTGGAAGGCCTGAATTTAAAAAAAAAATGACCTCTTTTCATCCATCACAACATTAAAACAAACATCAATGCAAAATGTAATATTAAAGCAATTAACCTATTATCTTCAGGTCAGGTGTTTGTTATTTTGCCATTTACAGAATGACAAACTCTCCCACTTGGCTGCTGATGTTTGGACTGGGCCAGCTGTCTGTTCTTTCTAAATGCCATTTCAGTTGATTGCGTGACTATGAAGTGCCCTTCTTCCCACCATTTGGGATTACTCCTATTTAACTCTATAGCTGAGCAATTTTCTCTATATTGCCTATTCAAGGGAAAAAAAGGCAGATCCTGTAGCTGTTATGTAATATTGTTCTCACCTTGCAATCTTTTGGACAGACTTTTTTTTTCTAGAGGAATCTCTCTCACTCCTAATGTACTAGGTGGGGGAAAAAAGTAAATAAGTTATTTGATGTTGTTATTTCTAATGTTATGCCACTCACAGGGGCCACAGGGTTCCTACAAGAATAGTAACGATTTAGAAAAGCAAGGTAACATTTCTCAAGGTATTTCAAAATTAAGGCCTGCATGACAGAAGTACGCCAAGCTCCACATAGACCTAATGGAGGAAGTTTAAATATTTGAATAATTCTGATTATGGGRGATGGGAGTTGGGTGATTAAGAGTTTGCAACAGGAATAGAATTTATTAGCACTAGCTTAGGCAGCTTCAGTCTATGTCTGTGCTAGTCATCCTAGGTTTCTTTGCAAACAGCTCCAAAAGGGAATTCATCTCACCCAATGACATCTAAGATAAATCAGAAAAAAAAAAAGCTTCCTGAGGGTTCCAATTTCTGTCTAATGACTATGGGGAGAGATAAGACGATTCATTCAGCTTTAGACACAGAACTGATGGTTCTCTGAAACTATACAGGATGAATCCTGTATCAGGCATATTTTTACTCTAGGTGCAGACTGCCAACTGGGTCAAACATTTGCTGTGGCGACTTAGTCCACAGCTTCTGTGTATCACAATGCACTCTAGCTAGCTAGCATGCTGCAGAAGTCTTGCTTCAAGTCTAGAGAATAACAATGGAAATGTTTACRGGATCACATAAAAGCATTGCAACACAATTTAAAAAGTATCATGCCTGTACTGCCTCTAAGCTACGCCAAGTAGTTTATGCCAGACTCGGTCCAAAGCAGTTATCAAAGAGGTATCAGGGATACCCACTAAAGGAGACTAGCCCAGTAAGATTTCTGTCTTAGTAGACAATCTAGCTAAGCCAGATACTTCAACAGAAAATTGATTTGCATCTCTGTTGTGAGTTCATCAGGCATATTTAGAGTCTGATCTCCTGCTCCATAGACTTTGAAACAGAACAGATCAAAATCACATATGAATACATGTTTAGTAACAGACTGAGTAAAGTTGCAACCTGAGCATATTTGGGGCCATTTATATATATTTTCATGCTGTTTGTTTGGGGTTATTTTTACATTTGGATGTGGTGCATAGCTTGGACTTTAAGTGATATGGATATATAATCTGAAAACCAACTCTTTTTCCTTCTTTTCTGGTATACCATTGTAATTCACACAGTCTTATGCTGTGCCCTTATGTTTTGTCTGTTTTACCTCATCAGCTTCCATGTTTCAGCTACTGTAATTGGACAAATCTCTCTCCACCTTTTGCTATTCCATGTATTAAGACAAACAGCTCAACCAAACTTTCTGTCATGTCATCCTGTCATCAATTCACACAAAACAGAAGGGAAAAAAAACACCTCTCCTTCTCTACTGCTACCAAAACTGTCATACAGAATTATAACTCAGGTCATATAATTTCCTCCAGAACATTTTCTGCAATATTCATGGGAGATGAAGGTGCAAAGAGCATCCAAGCATGTATTGTCACCTCTAGGAGAAATCTGAATTAGTCTTTCAAAAGTGTAAGGTTTGTTCCTTGTTCATACATTTTCTGTGTGAAAGACCAAGGAAGCTTGCACAAAGAAGTCAGTTCTGATCTCCAGCAAATGCAAATAGGTATTGCAAGAAAAAGAAAACATTTTCTCTGTGTTCTGTTTTCCTATAATATATGCCTATCAAGCTTTGCRCAACAGTACCAATTAAACTAACCATAAAAGCTTGACATTTAATGTTGAAACAGATAATAAGGGAACACAAGTGAAACCTTTCAGGGGAATAAGGAAACTGAAGGTGAGTCATAGCACCTGGAAAGATCTGTTGATTCTGTATGAGACTTAAAGGACAAATTGCATGCAGATTGTAAAAATATAATTTTATAATGGATACAGCAACTTGGGTGCTGCAGTGCCACACATCTGTTTTATATACTGCTGAATAATTTAGTAATGAATTTTAAAATTAGAATAAGTTGCGAAGGGCCATTAATATTGCATGGAGCATTGTTGAATTACATGGTATCAAAATTACATCTGTTATAGAGTGTTTCTTCCAGTAATGGTCACCTATGTTTATACATAGTCACTGCTTTTCTTAATTGTAAGTATTTTAGTGATGTTCTGGAGAGTGAAATCAACAGATGTTACATAGTATATAGCTCTTCCAGATGGCAAACACTCCTGCTTTAATAGCCTAAATCAGCCTTTTTTATCATCAATACCTAAACCATCACTACAAAACTGTTTTTTTTTCTCGCAGCTATTAAGTTGGGAAAAAAGGTCGTAAATTTTTCAGTGTGCCTTTAGAAAGACGATGACCACTGAAGCCTTAATGCTTTAAATTTCTACTTGATTATGGTACACATTTGATTTTCTCTGAAGTTCCCCAGGAAAAGCTTTGAAAAGTGTGAAAACTACTGCTGTTGAAGAGAAATTTGTCCTATTTCTTTCTGTATCTGACCAAGTGTCAACATCTTTACCTTTTAAAATGCCATGTTTCCATGTTCTCATCAAACAGAAACACAAGGCTTTCTGCAACAGAGAGTGGAGAATAAAACTTCCTCTTTGTTGTTGGAATGTAGAAGGATGTCTTATACAGCAAATTACTTTCTGCTAATACGATATACAGTATTATTCTATAAGGATGATATTGGCTGGTCGTTCTTGCTACTACTTACATTGAATAAAAAATATTTTCTCATAATCTTCCAGTGAATGCTGTCTTCATAATAGGACATAATGACTGAAACAGTGTTTCAAGATGCTGATAGACTCGTTAATTAGCATTTTAAAAGTAATAAAAGTTTTTTCATCTGACCCCTTTGGTTCAGAAAGACACAACCCTTGGCACATCACTGTTGCCAACAGCTACCACTATTTTCCTTTCTGAAGCCTAATTACAGAGGTTTAAGTATCTGCCTTCCCAAATCAAACCCGTATTCACTTTTCCTGCAATATTACTGTCAATCTCAGCACAGCTGTGAAATATAACAACCCAGCCTGTTGTACAAATGAAGCAAAGAGCTTTATGGTTAAAATAATGGCAAAAATTATGTTCAAGACCAGAGTTTTTTGGTTGATATTAAGGTGCCTTCTGTGTTTAGTCACCTGGTAACTCCTTGGACTACCTCCTGCTTCTCTAAAGCTCACTGAATCAAGCTGACTTTGCAGGCTTCCAAAGCCTGCAAATGCATGGATGCACGCTGTTTTTTTCTCCCACTCCTGCCTCAAAACGCAAGGTCATGTCTCCACTCTTCTGTCCCTTGATGGGTACTCTCCAGCCGAAATCTGTTATGTAGCCATCTGTTTATTAACTACCAGCATTCTGCAAAATGCATCTGTAAAAGAATCTAATTTTTTTGGAACTAGCAACTAGCACTTTAGAAAAGCAATTCCCATTTTCTGCACCCCAGACTTGACAGTGAATTCCCTCTACCTTCTGCTTATTTTGACCTTACTGAGCAAAAATAGATCTTTTCCTTTCTGCTTCTTCAGTGAATAGTGAATGTTCCTCTGTTTCATGTATTTTGTCTGTGCTTCAAAGTCCTTGATGATACAATTATTGTGATAATGTATCCAAGACTTTCTAAAAGATATTTTCTTTCTCCTGTCTGTGACTGAATGCACACCGAGTACAAATGCTTAAATAATCCCAGTGTTAACAAAGGTCCAAATTTTGGAAACTGAACTGTCATCTTTAGGATACTGAAAAGGTTCTTCACTGATATAAAAGGGGTAAAAGGAAGAAACTAAACATCTTTTATTTCTTTGTGATATTAAAATTCCTGAGATTGAATTTGTCTCCAATATTAAAATTATAGTAGCTCCTTAGTCCATTTGTTCATGGTCTGATATTTATATGTGTGTGTATAAATACACGCACACACACAGAACAGGTGATTGCAGGCAAAAACACAAGGCCATATGTTTAGAGTTCAAACTCCTGGGCTGGTTCCTTCAGGCATTACTGCCGGTCATTCTGCAGTTTGGAGTATGTTGGTTCACTGGTGCTGCTCGGTTG
The DNA here is from genome assembly GCA_018881555.1 of Amblyornis subalaris. Taxonomy (NCBI): domain Eukaryota; kingdom Metazoa; phylum Chordata; class Aves; order Passeriformes; family Ptilonorhynchidae; genus Amblyornis; species Amblyornis subalaris. Next base: position 1,428,444 of record JACAXG010000164.1, on the reverse strand, counting down.
CCATCTTTGGTCTTTTAGAGGGAGGGAAGGAGTAGAAACTCTCCAGGCATGATTCTAGTGCAGACAGGAGTTTCAGCAGTAATTTACAAGACTAGTTATACAAAACAGATGAAGAAGTATTATCACAGCTCATTTGCTACCCACTATACCATGTATTTTTGTGTATTTTTTTAACACATCATTAAGAATCACTGCATCCTCCTACAACCCGAAAGTCTCAAATTTTAAGCCAGTGGGAGGGGGACTAACTTAAAAATATATTATTAACATTATAACCAGGTGTCTGGTTGATAGAGAGAAATAAGCATCTGTTATAAGACAGGTGTCTAAGATCAGCAGTATGGTTAACTTCAGGGGTCAGACCATAAAATAGCTGACCATGGAAGAGTTAAATGCACAATGTGCTATAGTGAATACACCGTGAGCCATATTTATGGCTAATACAGCACACTAATCACCATGGCAGGTAAATTATTGACAATCACATGTCTTACATAAGTGTGTCAGAGTGCAGGTAAATTATCTGAATAGGCTGTTGAGCTATTCTGAGTCACTCTAGATAAGCCTAGCTTATGGAGAGAAAAGGTGGATGGTACAGGCTATAGATACCAACAAAATCCATTCTTACATCCTTTCTTATTTGGGACGCTTGTAGCTAATCCACAATTCCAGTGATATACTGGCTTCGGATACTTCCTACAGGGCAGCTTCAATTGTCATGTAGTCATATAAACATATAATATATATATGTATCATATTGATTATGCAATAATTATTATTTTGCATTAAAACCCCACAATCATGACACAAATGATTAAAAAGTTGGCATTTTTGCAACTCGTACCACTTTTCATTGGTTCTAAATTGCAAGCCTCAGAAACAAAATAGGATTTTCACTCAGATTATTCACATAGTCAAGGCCTGACACTCTCAAAGGCACCACTTGTTGTCAGTGGTCTATGCAGTAGAGAATAAAACTGAAATAAAATCTATGAGAGAAACAGGGAGAAATAAAGATGAGTTAAAAATCTGTTGGCACAAATAATTTTTACATGCAAAAAATACTGTAAAGTTTTACTGAACACTACATAGATTGTCCTTAATTTTTACTTTTATATGTTAAATTCTAAATGGAAAAGGCATCATAATGTGTGTGCTGTTGTTTATTCAGTACAGGTCCATAGCCTCCAATACATTTCAAAGCAGTATTTGCTGCTTTCTAGATTTGAATTAGTCTCTCAATCTTCTTCCAACAGAAAACTACCAGCTGTGACCATCAGTAATTCCTCTTTTTTTTGTCATAACAAAACATGTAGTGCCATATCCAGAGATAAATTAGTCTGATGGGTTCAGAAATGGGAGTCAGCAAAATTGAAGAAGGAATGAATTACCTAAGAGCAGAACAACAAGGATGAGAAAAAACTCATGCTGAGAGTGCTGTGGTATGGATAAATGTACAGTATAATCAGCATAACAAAAATAATTGCTGTGCTTCCAGCCGAAGAGACTCCAAAATTTCTGTCCCCAAAATATTAATGAGAATGGCTTCCTAAAATTTCTGAACTTTTTCTATTTTCTGGCAAATTTAAGTATCTGTTATTATTAAAATTATCTCAAATTTTAGCAGGCAGTTCATTCTTTTTTTTTTTTTCCCCATTAACTGAGATAGATATGTGCTTTGAATCCCTACAAGAAGAGAAATCCACTTATAAATAATAAATGTACTATATTTAAGACAAAACATATTTTACACCTCTGTCACCACCTCAAATTCGATGCAGCTTCAGAGATGATGTCTTTATGGGCAGAAATTACCTCAAAAATTATTTCCATGACATAATGATCTATAGTGTTTTACAGTAACTGGGAATCTATTGTATTTTTGAATGGAAGGATGCCTGTTGGCATTGAAGAGAACAGAGAGATCTACAATTTTATAGACTGAAAGTTGATATACTGGTGCCATTGAGGGCATGAAAATAAGATGAAAAACCCCATAGCCCTGTGTCTGGCATGGGGCACTGCCAGACAGCACCTCCCAGCAGCTCCCCCTGCTCCCACCCCCACATGGCCGGTACAAACATAGGCTGCAAACAGGAAAATAATATTTTCTTCATCTGAGCTCTACTAGATGTGTATCACTGACACTGTGCTGTTATACACATGAAAACAAATGTAGTTCTGCAATGGCAGACAAAGTAACTGGATTAGTTCACAGTCAGCAAACTAGCACTGGCTACCTCAGGACAGTCACAGCCTCCTAAAAATGCATCCCTTCAGAATGGCGCATGCCTGATCTTGTGCCAAAAGCTGCATTCAGCCTCCGTCTGAGGCTGACGCTGCAAGGCAACATGCACATCTTACACACAAGGAAGCAGAGGGGAGAACAAAATGTAAACATTTCACATTACTTCTGAACCAAAGGTTCTTGCTTAATAAGGATGTGATCCTTCCTGAACCAGTTTTATAGCTCTAGAGTATGCATATCTATACCTTAGCTGAACACATTTGTCACCTTTGCAGTCAATGAGAGAAATGGGCGCTCTTCAAGGCACAATTCCTCTTACTGTTGAATAGACCTGTTGGTTGGTATTACCATAAAAGCCATTCTCTATTTACTTATTGCTGATTTGGATTTGGCTTCAAAAGAAAAAAAAAGTATTGAAATATAAACCAGAAAATTTATGACATTCAAGGACCACAAAATCTTTGTACTACTCTAGGAACAGTATGGTGCCTCAATAAAACAGAATAAATAGCTAATTAAAGTCTCAGTTTGTTCAGTCATTCACAAGCAGTACATGAACCCACTAGAAATGTTCAGCTACAGCAGAGACACCATCACAGTCACCACTGTGTGTATATTTAAAGATCAAAACTCATAGCCTCCATCATATCATAGAAAAATGGAATGGCTTGAGTTGGAAGGGATCATCTAGTTCCAACTCCCTTCCATAGGCAGGAACACCTTCCACTAGACCATGTTGCCCAGATCCCCATCTAACTTGGCCTTGAACACTTCCAAGGATGAGACATCCACAGCTTCTCTGGTCAACCTGTTCCAGTGTCTCACCACCCTCACAGTAAAAATTTACTTCCTTATAACTAATCTAAGTCTACCCTTTTTGAGTTTAAAGCCATTACTCTTTGTCCTATGAGGGGACATGTCCCTCTCATGAGAGTGGAGTAGAGGAGAAGAATCACTTCCCTTGACCTGCTGGTCACGCTGCTTTTGTTGCATTTTCCACTCAACTTGTATTTGTGCTTGGGATTGCCTCTACTCAGGTTATGACCTTATACTTGGTTTTGTTGAACTTCATGAAGTTTGCATAGTCGAAGCTTGTCCAGGTCCCTGTGGATATCATCCCTTCCCTCCGGCATGTCAACTGCACCACACAGTTTCGTGTCATCATCAAACTTGCTGAGGGTGTGCTCAATCCCACTGTCCATGCCACTGACCCCTGAGGAGCACACATTTGTCACTGGTCTCCACTCGGACATCTATCTGTTGATTGCCACTCCAGTAGTTCCTAAACTTCCATGGACTGCATCTGTCCTCAGTTCCACCTGTCTTAAAAATCTGGAAGAGGAAACAAAACAAAACAAATATTGCACTAAAACGTGATTAAAGATTTAATTTAAAACTGAGGAAGAAGCGTTGGGCCATTGATCAGTCACTGAGAGACACGGATAGAAAGAGATGCTTTCAGACACATACCTGCTACTCAGCTCACTCAATGGGAGAGTAAATGCAGGCTGGTTTAATCCAGCAGCAAAATGCACTTCTCTTTGTAAGACAGAGCTSTCTTGGATACTGCTCTGAGGACTGGAGTCAACACTACTTTCTTCTTGTTCATGCCTCACCTGCCTTGGGAGGACTGGGCACACTGAATAACATTTAACAGTAGTTTCATGTACTGAGCCAAGTGCTGTTCCTGTGAGATCCTCACACAGTCAGTGGAGAGCTGAATGACCTATAGCAGTGCTGGTCACAATTTAGCCTCTTAAGTTAAATGTCTAAATTTAAAGGAAATTAATGCAGGCCTGATTAACTGCATAAAAACAGCCATTTAAGGCCAAAATTCAGGCATAAAGGCGTAGGAGGGAAGCTATTTATTCCCACTGGCAAATTTTTGTCCAAGACATTCGGATGTGTTACAAATCCAATGTTTAAAAAATATGGAGCTGACTCAGGTGAGAAAAGTGGTGGTACCTCAGCCAAAAGCTGAAAAATTACTGTGTTAATATGTCAATTAAGGATAGATTCTTAACATATTTTGTCATATGTTATATAATTGAAAACACAGAATTGCTCATCTGACTTCAGTAAACACAATCCCCAAAGTACTTGGCATTCTAGATTTTCAACACAAATGTGGGCAGTGTTTAGTTAGTCAGCATAAGGATTTTTTTCCTGATATGCAATGCATGGCAATATCAGCATGCTAATAAACAGAGATCTGTCTTGGCTAGTACTTTTGCCCTCCATTTCCAAATAATCTGTCAGGCAGTCTGTCTCTAAAGCTATATGATTTTCTGAAATAGATGGTATTATGGAGCTGTGGTAGTCATTCCATGGCTAAGGTTGTAATACCTTCCATTATAAGCTCAATTAGGCCCTTACATCTAATTTTAACATCAGACTGTTCTATTAGAAATTTCTCTTGGGTAGTGTTCTGAAAGAAGATGAGGTTTTTTTTTTTTCCCCTAGAAAGTTTGAGAGTAATTGGACAAGGCATTTGTGAAAATGCTGTAAAATCAGTAGTAATTTGCATTTTATATTATCCTAATGTATTTCAGAACAGCATATCACCAAAACAGCATGTTGTAGAAATGGCAAATGTGGTTTATTCTTTTGTCTTCCCTGAGAACTGAGGAGTTTATGATCTTTACAGGACTAGACAGATCTACCAGGACTAGGGAAGAAGCAAAGCTTAAAAGGTTCTCAGAAGCTGGGCTGCTGTGAAAGCTTTTGTTTAGCAGGTACTCAGCAAAAGCAGGCTGACTCAGCATCTTACTACCTAAGAATATTTTTAAAGACAAAATTGGGAATAAATAGAAATATTAGATTAAGTTTTCTGTTACTAAAAAAAAAAACCAAAATCCCTTAAAAATCATTGACACTAATTTTCAGATATGTCTCTCCATTAGTTTAGAAAAAGATTTTATTAGAACATTCTGCAAGAAATAACAAATTTGAAAGTAAGGAAACTGTAGCATTTAAAAATAAAATTAATAAAATCTAAAAATCAGAAACCCTAACATTCTTATGCACAGTACCAACCCCTCCATTTTTACTATCTCCTACTCTTGGTCATGTAGGATTTAGGTATAGCTGAAATGCCATGTATTGGCCTTGACTTTCAGGTCATGATCACCTACTAAGTAATAAGCCACAATGTTGTATTACTGCAAAAACATAATGTTAAAATATAGGTACCATAAAGTATTGGAAAAAATATTTCAAATTTAAGCAAAAAGAAATTATACTTTTATGCTGTTGTGTTCTCCTTTCCCTAGCTTATGAAGTATTCTCTCTAAAGATTTTTAGAACATACATATATATAAATTGCATTATTATCACAAGTAATTGATATTATTTCTAATGTAAATCTCATGCTTTCATCTTCCACACTTTACTTAAAGGAGGCTAAGAAACATAGATTTAGAGAAAGTGCCATATTTATAAGGCTGTAAACTGGGCAACAAAATATAACTATTACAAGTTGAAGACTAAAATTTACCTACAACTTGCATTWAAAAAAAAGATTATACTATTATACACACAATTCTTCATATTAATATTTTATATACCTTACTGAAGGTTTTAGTGTACTGTATTTCATACAATTTTCAGTATTATTAGAATATATAATTATATAGAACATATAATTATGTCTCAGAGTAGAGATTGRTTATTAACCCAGGTGGTATGCAAGGCATGGAAAGGAAATTATTTCACTTAAATTCAGTCACCTAAAATTTAGTCACCATCTCCAAAGTAGCACTCCCAAACTCTATTTATCCCATGAAAATAGAGAACATCTCCAGAAAGCAATTTATCCCCATTGAAGATGCCAAGACAAAGTTCAGTTTCCTCAAAATAGGGATTCTCTGTTTCAAGTGTTCTAGGACATGAGACACCAAGATTGGGTTGGCAGACACAGCTAAAGAGACCCTTTCAGAGCTGTTGCTGAAAGCAACACAGGGCATACCAAAATACTTAAAATGTCACTAGATTCAATGTTTTGGGAGTTGAATTCCACCCAGCTGTCAAGCTTAAACTAAATGCACAACTTTCTTAGTGATTTAAATTAGGTAAGAGTATTGCCACCCACGCTCACAAGCATAAATCTAATAGGTGGGTTTGTTAGTCATGTGACATTTTTAAAAATTATGTTACCTGGAGAACAGTTAATACAGGTCTGCCAATCTATGTTGTAGAACAGTTATACTGTCACAGACATTCAATAAAGGTATAAGGAGCGACTTTTATGCCAAGGACAGCAAGCATAGAGAGTTCTGTATGTCCTTAACTTGTAAAAATAATCTCTATTTATTAAAATAATTAACCATGTTCAAAAAACATGTTGTTCAGTCTCATCAACTTTAAGTGTATGCTTAAACTTAGCAATTTATAAGCTTTTTCTGAATGAGAGCTTAAAAGATGACGGTTAGACAGAGAGAGAAAAAGAGATTGCTCAAAAAAATTGAGGATAAGAAAGCTAAAAATATTTCCTTCTTTCTAGAGTAATACGTTTTCTTGGAAACACATCTAATACAGTGGAGCATCTAATACAGTGATGCTCCTCTTACAATGGAAATTTATTCTTAAATGATTTAGCAATGGCAGTGTATGATGAATAAATTATATATGAAGATTAAGTAAGGAAGCATTAGAGTGTCAATTGCAGCTTTTTTTTTTAACAGCATTAAGTCAGGGATACTTCAGCAAGGGTTCTAGTGTTTGAAAAAGCTGTGAGCAATCTAATAGCTCTAATGTGTGAATTCAGTTTTACACAGATAATACCACAGTTCTCTACTGTATTTGTAGTTGTATTCTGACCCAAACTGCTATTATTTTATGCATCCTAAGGAAGGAGCTCTTAAAAGAATTTAAGATGTTATTTTTCTTGTTAAGATACAAATCCTGAGATCTAGAGATGCTTCTGTAATTACAGATTTTCAGAAAGTTTGAGGTGCTTCGGGCAAATTCTGCTAACCTACTCTTCCTCTTGTGCAAATGATGACATATCAACATTTGAACATAGTTGTAGGTGTCTACACTTAACAGACTACTGGAGCAATCAATATTAACCAGCTGATTTAGTCTACAAGTTCCTTGTACCATGAAAGAACTTAGTGCAGAGATTCGAAGTCCTATTTACAATTATCTTTCTAATTCAATAAGCTGTCTGACTCTTGTAGCTTATCATTTTAACACCAAGGGAGTGATATGTAAGATTGCTTGGTAATCAGCCGATGTCAATCATATTTTCAGTTAAGGGCATGCCCTACATACAAGTGTGAAAAATAATAAAACAAAAGTTTCTGTGTTCTTTAATGGTTTCCTAAATCAATATGACAGATATTACTCATATTTCTTCAAAAAATTACTGCATTATTACTGTCTCCTATCAAAGGACTAGCAAAAAGGATCCATCTCAAATCAATTTAGAATGACAGATTCACTTAATAACTGAGATCCTTAGAACACAGATTTTATTTTTTAAGCTGACACAGAAAATTAGCCCTACCCTTCCTTTAAAATCCCCTTCTGCAAACAAGTAAATGACATTGAATATTAAAAATAGAAACCGTGATTTTTTAAAATAGCATATATTTGATAGACATTAAAAATATTATTAACTCCTTCACTTTATGTTATTTGGCATGAGAAGTTTAATAAGTTTCATTTCAGTCTACAGGGGTTTTTGTGTCTGTACATTACACGAAACTGAAGAAATGCAGAACGGACAAGTCTTCATTCAGAGAACTAATAAGCTCACTAAGCCATAAACCCTGCCTCAAATGAGCTATCATTTTTCACTTTTCTTACACATTTGGGAGGCATTAAGTAATTTTTCCGATGAAAGAAACTTCTTTCTCTATCCAAAGGAAGCATTTTCCTTGTATAGTGTCTAAATAACAAGCCACTTCAAGACAAATATTAGCTGAGGAACTTGTGTAATAGAAATGCTACATGTGGGTTATACGTGGGTAAAAGCCCATGGTGAAAATTTTGTCTCTCAGATATCCTCTGATGGCAGGAATCCTGGACACACATAGGGATAGTGCTTTCTTTCTGAAGTACTGTATGGTTGAGAGTTTTGATCCTTTACCATAAATCTTCAGTTTGCCACAGGATGTTAGAAAGTGCTATGTGGTCTCTGATATACCAGATCATATAAAATAGATATCCTGTAGACCCTGTACAGGACAGTTACCTACAATTCATAGGGCTTGAACAAGATTATTTCTAGGCCTTTTCCATCCTATGACCCTACTATTTGACCTCCAGAGGATAACATGTAAGATCAGTTCTACAGGTTATACATTTCATCTCTAACACCCTGAAGATACCTTTGTCCAAGTTYTCAGTCCTATCACTGCACCTGCACCATGCTTCTGAAGAAAACTGTAAATTCAAAGGTTTGAAGCTTTGATGAAGTGCTTGAACTAGAGCTGAATCTGAGGAGAGAATCTGACAGTGATACTGAGCAATGTGAAATTCTATGTCTGAAGAAGGACGAGGAGATAACTGGGGATCAGTGCTGATTAAAAAGCATTTCTACAATCAGACAGAACTGGGCTGCTCTACATTTCATTGCTGAAGTCTGAACATGCACTTGGTTAAATAAAAAACATTCCCATTTCTTTCAGTGATTGTCGGACTAAGCTTCTGACAGGAAGCTTGTCATACTCTTTAAATAGAGGGTAAACCTTCACAGCAGCACACACTTGCACTTACAGTTTTCAGAATACATAATGTCTTACAGAAATTACAAATGAAACTTGCTTCTAGTTTGCCTTCTCTCGATACAGCTGAGTCTCACAAATTTTAATTGAGCCACRTGGAGCAGAGAGTGGGTGAAAAGGAAGTGCCATAGGAAGAAAACAAAGGTGACCTGATACATGATACCTTTCTCTCTGTCAAGACACTTCTCATAAAATACTGACTGGTACCTTAAGGAAACGAGTATGAATTATAGTCATGGGGAGCAGAGGGAAAGAAAGATGTTAAACTTGTCTTTCTTTCTTTAAAGGTTATTTCTAATTTTTCATTTAATCTCCTTAATGAGATGCCTGTTGTTGCCCCAGACATGCTTGCTTATTTCAACAGGTGACAGATTGAACCTCAAACTTCAAATATCAGAAGGTAATAGCTAGTTAAAGACTTTTTAWAAGAATCATAAAGAAAAAAATCTGCAAGTGTTCAGAAAATTCAAAATGTTCAGAAGTGAGCGACCCATTCCTGAGTTTTAAATGTTAATTTTATACATCTGATTTTCAAAATAAAAGTGTATATGCTCCACCATAAAGCATAACATGGGTATTAAATATATGAAGATRTTAAGAAATCAGACTATTTGCAGTCTACGGGCTATGTTTCATATTCAGTGTCAGGTTACAAGCATCACTTTGAACCTGGGCCTTACATGTCTTCTTCTGACTTTCAGCTCAGCATTGAGCTAAATCCCACAGATGGTGTTATGAGAAATTCTTGCTTTTATCACAGAGCAGACAACAAGATTCATTAAAATTTGATGACTTAAATGGGATAATGTAATGTTCAACAAAGCGATGCATGCAATCCAGAAAATTTTTCTTTCAAGTTTGTGTGTGAAAGATAGCATGACTTGGTAACTGATTACCTTGTAAAGGCTTCTGGAACTGAAGAATTTGGTTGACAATTATAACAGAAAGGTTTGCGGACACTCTTCTCTCCAGAATAGGTACACTCTAATAAACCTCATAGTCCTTGTCCACAGTTATCCATAAGGGAGGACCTAACGAAGAGCACAGGAGCTTTCTCTAACCGTTAACTTATCTTCCACCCACAATACGATGAAAAATCCAGTGATACAAGGGCATGCACCCAGGTGTCTTTCCATTACGTACATGAGAATCTCTCCTGGAGATATACCTACCCATATAGCAGACTGGGTGTGTCCACAATACATAGCAATCAGTGATGGACCTTTACTGAAACTCATATGGACACGGTGTAAAGATGTTTGTTGGTTTATTTTGTTTTTTCTCTCTTTCCCCTCAGAGCAAAGTGAATGATGTRAGGGCTCTGCTGCAGCTCAGCAAGGTGATCTTTTTACAACGTGAAAGTGAGGCTGTGTATTGCATGCCCAGAGGTGTGTATTTAAGGCGTGTATGAGGTTGGGATAATATTGCAGGGGGGAAACAAACCTGCTTCACTCTTGTCTACCACAGCTTTAAAAAGACAAAAATTCTGGATATGTTTGTAGGTTAGCTACTGGAAGCATTGTGAGCTTCAGCATGAATTAACATTCATGCAATCTGTAGTGGCAGGGAACCTGTTMACCAGGGGGAACTTGGAAATGAAACTGATCAACTCACGGTGGGCAGAGAGGAAACATATTCAATCTAAGAGAAGTTTAGGAGTATGCATTCCCCTGTGTATCTGGGGAAAACGTACCTGGAATAGGTAATAGCTTATTATCCTTTCAATGTCTATCCATTTCATCTCAGTTCAGTCTTACTTAAATACTAAGTAATTTCTTCTCCATGATGACATGAGGCAAAGTTTAATTCTGCCAGAGAAGGTACCAAACTTTAGAAGGGAATAAAAAATGCAAGAAAATAGTGATTATTATCACTTACAGTGTTTTATACCAATGCACAAGAGCTTTCTGCATAATTTTTATTCAACCTTCTAATGTTTCATGATGTAGTAACTATATTTTCTCTCCTTGCCTTGCCAATATATGTTCAAACCTTCTTTCTATCCATTCTTTAAGAATTTAGGTAGAAAATTGCCTTCACAATTAAAAAATCTCTTGGTTTTTTTCGATTTTTTTTAATGCAATACGGTCTCTTCATATTAGTGCTAATAGAGATGGTCTCCTCTTACTGACAGTGCCCCAAGCAATATAGAATTCCTGTCTGTAAGTAGACATCAGTATTATTTCACTGCTTATCACTAAAATTTAATAATAGTAGTTGGCACCACATGATCAGATCAAAATAAGAGTGACTTGGGGAGTGTGGAACAGCAAAAGATTCACAGTGAACAATTTAATAACAATTAGCCTCTTTTCCATGTGTCAAATGGCCATAAGTAGCTTAATACTTTCTCAACTATATTCTCTCCCTGTGAGTGTTCACCACATTTTTTCTCAGTTACATGGATTTTAAATTTTTCATTTCAACTGTTTATTCAAAAGCAATATGATTTTTTTCCTGATAAAATTTTTGTTCAATGAATGGATAAATATAAATTAACTCAGGTATCTAGTGCAAATATCTTAGATTAAAAATTCATAGTTTACTCTCTCAAATATTTGCTATGTGAGCAGTAAACAGATTTTAAGAAGAAAGTTTTCACTAGAATGCCTGCAAGTATTGTGAGTACAACTAGAAGACATTTACTAGCTATATTCTGTTTGGTAAGGAAGTCTTCTAGAATGGGAGAYCAAATCAACAAAAACTATGAACCAAATTTTCCCCACACACCGAAAAAAACTCTTTCATGCCAATATTAAAAGAAACAGGCCTGATATTCATTTCTTTCTGAGCCAGTTTCTTCTGGATAGTCTTTAAGGTTTTGGCATAAGTTCTGATGTCTCTTTATTTTCCTTCTTTTTCTCTAATGCACTCAGATATACATTGAGCAACCTTATCTGTGAGAAGCTRTCTATAGCAGCATAGAGGTCAGTCTCACCCCTCGGCCAGGAGTCTTTGGAACRGTAGTTTAAGAAGTGGCCTGTATTTTTACTAGCAAATATGTCAGGCCTTTGGCAGAGCTCCTATAAGCTCTCCCTCCTCTCATTTCAAAGTGCTTTACTGCATTTTGTATATTTTTTCTCTAAAAGCTAGTTTCAGCAGGAATGGTCAAAACATCTATTAAAGCCATTCCCTACAATATTTCATTATGGTGATGAGGGTCTTCGTAGAAGAATATTGGGATGTTACAGTGTTTACTAGAATCTACTACTTTTCAATCCTATTATTCTTTTGCACCATGCTGAACCCATTGATCGCTCATTTGTATTGCACATGGACTCACTCAAGCATAAACAAGGTTAAATTTGTCCAGCTGGTACTACTGTGCTTGACCATAAAGGAGAAATGGCTCATTGCATGACCCTCCTTTTTTATTAATGCTGATGCCTTTGGCATCATTTCTCTTTAATAGTATCTGTAAAAAGGACCCAAAATTTAGTTTCCCCAAAGTGCCAAATTCACTGTAAAGCTGGATATGAACATCTGCAACTGATGGACACAAGGTTAGTAACAAGGCAAGGGGCTGAGACGGGTCTTTCATTGAAAGCCATTGTACAGACARAAGGCAGCTACTGCTACTGCCACGTGATGCACTGGCAAGGACTCCAACTGTTGCTCAGTTTCCTTTTCGTAGATATACTCACAACTTTTAAGTGCTGAGACTTGGTTCCCCTTTCTTTTCATGTCTTTTATTTTATCCTTATCACTTCAATATCTTTTCTTGAGGAATTTGCAGGCAGGTTATCACTGCAGTAGAATTCTCAACATCTTTTTTTTCTTATCATACYCATACTCTCYAAAATTAGAAATGCCTGATTTTAGRCCAGCAGAAGTGGTAGTGATAATCGTGATTAGCCAAGAGTCCAGATCCCCAGACAAGCTTATAGGGATGAGGAGCATCCAAGGTCAAGCTGGGAAATCATCAGCAAGCCCAGGATAGGAACAGGTCCAGAGACAGCAAGAAGCGTCAGACATAGCCCAGKAATTTCTGGGCATGTCTATGGTGATGAGAGAGGTCTGAAGTCATGCCAGAAAGTCAAGCTTCCAATATCCTGTATTTATTCCAGTTTCACTAAAGCTTTTGTTTACTGAGCTTTATTCAAATTGTAATCACAAGCACCCATACTAATCCAGTGGGAAATCCAAACAGTTTGACCTGATAGACAATCTCTTTTTTTCTTATCATAAATCTAGGTATACCCTGTGGTAGCTACAATGAGAAAGAAAAGTGTGAGCTTTCTCAAAAACACTTTTTTTTTTTGATRACATATTCTTATTCACAAGGCAAATACTGTAAGTTTCTTTCCCCGCTAGCAGCATGGTATTGCATTTGTTTTGGGTCTGTGTTTTGCTTGATTCATAGCCATATTCTGAAGTCTTTTCCCTAAGTATCTTCAGTATTATCCTGCTGAATACCTATTCTGCAGCAAGGTGTCCCCTTCCACTATCTCTGTAGTGATATTTGCTTTTCATGTTGTCCCCAAAGTCATTCTCTGCTGCAGTTACTGTATTTTATAAACAACAGATGCTCCTTGCCCCTTGTCCGTCTTAAATGGTTGCTGTCAAGATGTAGCACCAGAATAGGCCACCTTGGCAACAAACAAACATAAAATACCCCATTTCAAGGTCTGGACTATAGAYGCTTTTCAGTGCTAACTGCTCTGGCTGGAGATGTGAACATAATTCCAATTCTTTTGCCTTTTCTCTGGGTTTAGAAAAACAGACTTCCCAGAATACCTGAAATTCTGGCAAAAGGGTTCATTTAATGAATTATATTCCAACTAAACACAACATGTGGCCAGTGGGTAAAATTCATACCCATACTAATGCAAAAGAATAGTAGAAAGCAAAATCTACCCTTTTACTTGTGAGCTAACATTCCTTCTTTCAGTCATCCTAGAATTGTATTGACTGTGAACTGAAGAAAAAGGAAAAAATCCTCCAGCATAGTAATAGCTATTTTTCATCCTTTACCAGAAAAATTCAAGAGACTTTACATAGTAATTACAGGTCAAACTTTAAAAAGGCATGTGAAGATACATCAAATTCTCTTACATGTACTCTCACTGACGTGTCCTTAAGTTCTGTTGGATGGAAAACAGAACTGTTTTAATTAYTATTTTTTCCCAGGCATTTTTTTTACGCTTCCTTTTCTCAGTCGAAATTTTAAAATATAATTGTATATTTTTCTTTTAAAACCTATGTTCCAGTTACATACTTTTCAGTACATAGTTTACAGACACTTGCAAATTCAGGAAAGCTAGCTAAGAGAAGAAGGCTGTGTTGTCAGAGTTTAATTCTGGACATTGCATTTTCATTGTCGAAGGGTTCAAGGGGCTGAAAATCATCAAAAATTACTGTCACTTAAACCCTTAATTTACATCTATTACAGCTGAATCACAAATTAGTTCAAAGAGTCCCATGGTCTTGTTAAGTTAGGTAAGATGATTACGAGGTATGAACCTTTGAAATTACTTATATATGATATGTTGGAAAGTTATGCCAGTTTAAGCCTTGTTCCAAAAAAATGAACATAATTTGTAAAGATACACAATTGTGAATTTCCTTTAAAGCAGACAGGAGAAAGCTGATTTGTATGAGTTTGCACACCAAGGACCCTGAAGACAATACAGTTAGGATCCTGACTTACTATAACTTAGACCTTCTTGCCTCCTGGCATAATGATTGCACCAGTTTACAGTTTTTTTATTCATTAGCAGAATGAAAGCAAGTAAAAAGTATTCTGAGTGARTTTAATGGAAAGGCCCATAATTTACAGGACATTATGAATAATATTTGGATTTCTCCCATACAAATTAATAATGTGAAATGTCTATTAATTCACCTATTTTATCCTCTACAGTACAATAAATCTACCCTGGCCTTTCGTGAGTCTATCTTAGATGAGAAAGTAATGAGAAGCTGTCTTAGAAAGCACCTACTTGGCCAATGATTTGAGGAGAATTTCTGACCACACACATAGAAGGTGAAATCTCTAGCAGATTAATTAGGCATACAACTCAAAAGAAATTTGCCATTAAGAAATAAAATATACATAGCTATAGAACCCCTTCTAATACGTCTAATTTTGCTATACTGTTCATAACAGAGATCGTGCACAAAATTCAGCCACTTCCACCCATTTCTAACTTTCTGACAACCTGCTGCCAACAGTGATTTCAGTTACAGAATAATACTAGGATCTTTTTGCTTTTACATTATTTTAGAACATGCTATTCTATAAAGCAAGAAGTAGTCATTGTGATCAGSTCTCCCCTGAAACGTGAGCACTGGGAAGAGACAGCACTGTACTAGCCACACCAGCATTCCTGAATGAAGAGTGTGGTCCCAACACCAACTTGGTATTGCTCTGCTTATGCAATATTCATACCAGTTCTTTCAGTTCACATGTCTTAATGGGAGTTCATATAACTGATGAAAACTCCGATAAATGAATTTATTTTTCTCCAGTCACATAGCCCTGGAATATAATTTCCTATTTTCCAGTTTATTCAGTCTGCGACCACATATTTGGGCATACTAAAACATAAGTTTATTTGCTTGTTTCTGGTTTAGATACATCCATATAACTTCCTAGACACACATTATTCTTTCCATTATTTAATATTTCCAAGTCTTTCTCAGTCATGTTTTAATCCATATTGTAATAGTAATGTAAAATAGATGGGTGCAAAACTCTAAGACCACTGAGGGCAACTTTTTACATGTGCAGATAGTGGTAGGACAAGGGAATGGTTTTAAMCTAAGAGAGGAGAGATTTAGATTAGATGTTAGGAAGAAATTGTTTATTCAAGAAGGTAATGAGGTACTGGAACAGGTTGCCCAGAGAAGCTGTGGATGCCCCAGCCCTGGAARTGTTCAAGGCCAGGTTGGATGGGACTCTGAACAAGCTGGTCTAGCTGGTCTGTCCCTGCTCCAGGGATTGGAAATAGATGATCTTTGAGATCTCTTCCAAACCAAACTATTCTGTGATTCTATGACTCATATCTACTAATAAGGTGGCCAGGRGCAGATCTCTATTCTATGAGCCACRTTTAACGGCAAGACTCTTTAAATCTAGCCTCTTGTACAGCACATTGGCTATATTCACAACCTGTGGTGTCCCTCTGACCCCAAGGCATAAGCAACTTTACTATTTGGAGAAAAAATTCAGCTCACGTACGTGAAGTAATGTGAGAACAGTTTTGGACACTTTCTTGAGAAGGTCAATGGCTTAGCAAACAGTCACAGCCAGTTTGGTGGTCTTTTCTGTCTTTCCAAACATACTAGTAGTTATTGGACACTGTAGCTTATTAATATATTGTAAAAATAAGAAGGTAAAATGTACATTAGTTGTGGCACATCATCCAAGAAAAATACTTCTATTTTCTGTGTAAGTAGTCTGGCACCTTCTTTTCAAAGAACATCTATGAAAATTGTCATTATATATATTTTTAATTGCAGCACACTCAGCAACTATGACAGAATGGGTCAGGTTGGAAGGCAACACAGTGGGTCATCTGGTCCAACCTCCCTTCTGAAGCAGGGTCACCCCAGAGCACRTGGCACAGGACTGTGTCCCCATGGTTTCTGAATATCTCCA
This sequence comes from Amblyornis subalaris, assembly GCA_018881555.1. Lineage (NCBI taxonomy): Eukaryota > Metazoa > Chordata > Aves > Passeriformes > Ptilonorhynchidae > Amblyornis > Amblyornis subalaris. The sequence goes on along the minus strand of JACAXG010000164.1, from coordinate 1,411,862 downwards.
GWGAGGGAGACTCTGCAACCTCTCTGGACAATCTGTTCCAATGCTTGGTTACCGGCACAGTGAAGAAGTTCTTCCTTGTATTCTGGTGGAACTTCCTGTGCATCTGTTTCTGCCTGTTGTCTCTTGTCCTATTGCTTGGCACCACTGAGAAGAGCCTGGCTCCATCCTCTTGACACCCTCCCTTCAGATACTTGTAGGCATTGATGAGGTCCCCTCTCAGTCATCTCTTCTTGAGGCTGAACAGGCCCAGGTCCCTCAGCCTTTCCTCATAAGAGAGATGCTCCAGTCTCCTCATCATCTTTGTCATCCCAAATCAATATGTTATTTCTAATTCCAGCCTACAGATTCTGCTGATTAGCAAGGAGATTTAAAAAACATTGACAATGTCTTTCAATGCTAAAAATTTACCGGAAGCTTTTCAAACTGTCAGGTTTTTTGCAGCAAATGAAGTGTACTGCTTAGAGAAAAGTAAATGATGCTAAACATGCACTTGATATTGATTCAGTCTACACAACAGATGGCAACATGGATGCAAATAAAGTGCTTGTCCTTTTATTACTATTAGTTAATATTTACATCACTGGAACGCTCAGAGGCCTCAGTCAGGAGCAGAGACCCATTATGCTAGACACTACACAAATACACACAGGAACATTTTGTTCCAGTATCATCTTTCTCCTGCTGCACACTAAACTCATTGATGACTCATTTGTATTGCYCAGAGAGTCATTCAAGCATACAGAGGGTTGATTTCCTCCAGCTGCTCTGAAAAGTTTACAACTTAAGCAGCAAAAGAAGGAAGGAAGGGAAGAAAGAAAGCTTCATAAATGCAGAATTTAATTTTGAAGGTTTTGCCTCGTGTTTCTTATAGTACAAATGTGTTGGAATACCCCTTCTTGTTCCGGTTTCTCAGGTTAACTTCTTAGTTTCCATATTTCCTTAGATTCTGTACCATACCACTTTTTTTCTTAATCGTGTCTCCTTCCCTTTGATGCATCCTCCTTGCTTATTCTCCACCACTTTCATGGCATATGCTTTTACCAGAACATCACCCTGTGTCCTCCAAGCCTGGCAAAGCACTAGGAACAATATAGGATTTACAAAGCATATGGTATTCACTGGCCAACAAATGCATATCTAAATATTAACTAAACTAATTTAATTTAGTTTAGTTAATTTTTTAAAAAATTTTCAAATAAAAAATTTAATATTCAAATTCAAAATGTCCCACTGTTTTCATTCAGAGTGTGGTGTATTTTAATTATGATAGTTAATATCTTGCTGTATTGTATATCACCAGTTCCACAATACAATTGRTTATTATCTATAATCAGTTCTCCACAGAAAAGCATCTTTGGCACCAAGTTTTTGTTCGAGGACAGTTTCTAATAGGTAATGGGAGTGAGGCCTTCCCCTGCCACATAAATCCTTGCTCTCAGCAGGTGCATAGTTCTGTCTCTCACAATTAAGTCCTAGTGGAGTTTGAAACTAGATTTCAACCAACTGCTCTCCGGACCTGTGGATGGGTCTCAGCTACATTGGTATAGAAAGTTTTCTCTCTCCTCTTTTTCTGCTTTCTCACCTCTCAGAAGGAAAAATTGAAAGACTTTTTTTAGAAGTCTAAGAGTTTTGATGTTTAGGATTGAAACAGAAATCCACTACTTAGCTCCCTTCAAATACAGCAGAAATTCAACTACCTAAAAAGAAGAATAGTTTTGATGATTTTAAAATTAAAGAAATAGAAAAATCAGGCTTTGAATGGAAATTTTGTTGCAGCATATACTACAAAGTATTATAGTATTAGCCTTACAAAAGAGACTTAAATGTACAAGGAAGTATTACTTTGCAAAATAAAAGCATTTTAAAATTTAATTAATATTAAAGAAATATTATCAATATAATTTTAATGTCTTATAAGAAAATTATGCAAATAGAAATGCAAAAAAAAAAAAAAGCCTTAGAGAAGTATTGCTTAGACTTATATTAAGAATGTCTACTTCTCATAGAAATTAACTGTTCCTGRTGACATTTAAAGGAATAAAATCCATTATATTTGCAGTCAATCATCACTAGGATTCAGAATTAATATCATACTGCTACCTTATACCTCTTCAAAAAAGTCACAGATGATGATTTGTGCATAGAGTGTCCCACAGCATTCATTTGATGAAATGTTAATTAGTTTTATTGTTGGTAGTATTTTTCTCTAGTAACTGTTGGGGCTAAAAGAAATATATCTGTACAGGTTGCTAACTGGTACAGCTTAGTCTAAACTTACATTCACTAAAACCAGTTCATAAGTACATTCACACTACAGTTTTTTTGAAACTATTGTCTAACATCAAGGGGCACTGAGGTCTGGTAACAGTCATTACTGAGGTGATCCTTTGACTCATATTTTTGTAGAGAAGAAAAAAACTCCATGTTAGTAATACCAAAACCAAGGATAATTGATTATGTACAATCTTCATGCAGCTACTCCTATGCAAGACTGGTAATACTGTCCCAATTATTACTGTGATGCCCTATAACAGAAAAAGAGAAGCACTGCAATATTCCCCCAAACGAAACAAGGATATGCTGTTCCATACAAATACTTCCCTTTTACTAATGCTGTCTTTTGTCAGGGGTTGCTGTTTATAAAATACTTCCTGTAGGGTTATTTAGTTWGGTGTATTTCCTGTAAATCAAATAGAAATGCTAGGTCAAGCTCTATCTGGAAAACTGGGAGAAATTATATTGACTGCCCAGGTCTGATAAGTAATAATTCCTGTTTCTTTGGTAATAATTCTGGCTTTAGAATGAACAGGAAATAATGAATGTAAAAATTGACCTAGAAGTTAAAATAATGGGAGGGGAAGGCTGATCCATAGTGGCAAATAAAAGAACAATGCTRTTTGTGAATGTTCCCACCTCAGGATGTTTTGACAGGAGATACTGTCTCATGATTGTGMAAAGCTTTTGCTATGCAGCCATTATCCATCAAGTATCCTTCCTTGTATCTCCTGTAGCTTATTGGCTAGTATTGATATCCTGCATTTTGTACAAGATGACCTCTTGTCCTTCCAGAGGATCCAGCAAAATTATTGCTCTTTATTTGGCAAGGTTCCCTATATGGAGACTTCTGGCTTCAAATGAAGCCTTCCTAACTTACCTGAACATTGTCTTATAATACTGTCATCTTACTCAGTCTAAAGGCAGTATTATAATATCAAGTGGGAGACCATAAATAGATCACATGAGCCATACATGCTCCTAAGGAATGMCATAAAAATACCATATTCCTTCTGGAATAAAACTTTGGATCAAATCCCATCAAGTAGCTCTAATGGTATCAGTTATATATAGATTTTACTGTCCAGCTCTTTGGTTTATCTTCAAATTTAATGCAAGCAACAATTCTGGAATTTATTKTCAAGACTGGATTTTTTGTAATTAAATGGGAGTGTGGTGGCCTGACATCACCAAAAATGCCTCAGAACATGTACTGTAAATTGCACATGTTCTTCATRACTCCCTAAAGCATTTTGGTAGCACAATGAGTGTCAGAGTAATTGCAACTCTACAGACAGGAACCTATTATACATTACAGAGCAGTGATCTGAACCCAGTTCAGCTGRTGTTTTTGGCAGTGGCACATGCCTCATCACAAGTTTTTGCTCCCTACCTCATGCCAACTCTGGCAATGCCATGACCCCTCACTGACAGATTTGGTGACCTTCCTTTATAGGCAATCCAATTGCTCAAGGTAAAAACCAGGAATGACAAGAATATTGTGTAAGGTCACACATTCAGATTCTAGCAGTAAATCATATGCTTCAAATGCCAATAAAGCTGGAAATAATGAATGCCACTGATAGTAGCTCTCAATATTWAAAAAGTTATTTTTAATGTTTCTTAAAAGCAATGTAAGTATGGATTCAGAAAGTCACACAAGCTTATTCTGGTGATGCAGATAGCAGCAGCCTCTGCAGAACAGAGGTCAGASTCTATTCTTTTTATGTCAAGGACTCAAAGCAGTATTCCTGGTCGACAATGGGGACAAGGAAGGAAGAATCTCACCCTTAAAAACTCGTATTAAAGACAGGACAAAGAGCTTCTTTTCAAAGACACTTCGTTTCAGTTTGTATGTATTGGGCTTGATCTCTATCTGTGCTCTGTTTTTTTATTGACACAATTCAGTTGTATACTGATGAGCTACTCTTACTTTAGCCTAACATATGAAAGAAAAAAGGTTCAAACAGTATGAAAAATCAAATGTTAGGCAGACTTATGTTGCTACTATGGATTAGAGGAATTTTCTTAACTATTTTGGCATTCCTTTTGCAAAAAATACCCCAAAAGTTTTAATATGTCTTGCTTCTGAAAGACTAGGGATTGTTTTCTATTATAGTACTTTATGAGCCACATCATTTGCCATGTGTCACATTTATAAAATAATGCTTATTAATAAAGTTAATCTTGAGTTTTGGGCTAATTCATCTCAAAAATCCTTAGCACCCACGCATGATATAACCTTTTTGTAAATGTGAGTCATTTACTCAGACTAAGGAAATGTTTATGGCAGTGTAAAACATTAATTAGTTATCAGTCTAAGAAGATACCAGAAACTAATGTTGAAACTCCTTGTATTTTAACAGATGTCAAAGAGATTAAGTCAAACAATTAACCTTCATATGACAAAAAATGTCATAGAGGAGAACAAGTCCTTAGTGTATCTGTTAAACACAGAGAAAGAGCATGCAAAAGCAAGCAAAAATCTAATCAGCAAAAAGAGAYACAGTTATTTCTATACAGAAATATATTTTAAATTGGATGTTATTCAGGTTACTTCTAGCCTTCAGTCTATGCTTCACATTGCTTGGGCAGCACGTGCTAGTGCCACAGCAAATGCATTCCATAGAATATAGTCTGAAATAAAACAAGTGTTAAATCCCGGTCATAGTTTAACCCATATTAAATAATACGATGCAGTGTCTCTGCACTGCCTTCATTTTGGGGACTGGCTTGTCCTTGGTTAAATAATGTCCTTGTAAAATTGCCAGGCAAAAATAAACTGTTTTCCTCTTAACTAAACACAGATAACCCTATGATGTGAAATTACTGAAAAGATGTGATTTGGGGAAATTACAGTTCCTTGCTTAGTATGTATTGTGCGTGCCCTACAGCCTTCCCTAACCAGTAGCTCCCAATTTCATTTAAATTGTAATGATTTTCTTTAAGGACAATTACGTTGCCTAAGAGCAATGCATGCATAATAATGCTGCTTTGGCATGGTTCAGTATAGAACGAAAGTAATAACTGTTTATTAATATGATAATTAACTGTTAATGCTTAGCAACCTAATTATATCTGTTAAATAACTTACATTTCTGAGCCAAATTCTAGCAGAAAGAATTCTATTAAAAATAATAAAAAGCTATGAATATTATAGTAAAGGCATGGTTCCAGTTTAAAGTGTTGGATTTTGACTTCGCTTTTATGAAACATATTTTGGATTTCTGCATATTGTGAACAAAAGAAGCTGTAAATCTTTCCTTGTTCTAATACAGAATGGCTCAATGCTAGAATATGGGCCTTTTTCAGGAAATGCATGAACGAACTATGAACATCATAAAAGTAGAAGAAATTAATAAAGCTATGTGTACTCTTTAGGGTTATTAGAAAGAGTTGAGAAAGGGAAAGACTTTTAGCAAGAGTTGCACGAGTTTCACTAACAGTGATCTTAGAAAATTGTCTTGTTACTTTTCCTTTCTTTGGTGTAGCTACAAGAACTACATTGATATTGAACAAACACATTGACAAATACAACCCTGGCTAGGAGCAATGTGATTGCAGTGCCATTCCTTAAAAAAGGTGGACTAATTGGTGATGGTCTGAAAGAGAAAAACAAGCATGATCAAATACCTAAATGATGTAACGTATGACAAAAATTGCTTTTTCTTTTTTTAGCCTAAAGAAGAAAGAGCTGAGGAGGAACAAGACAGTCTTCAAGTCAGAAGTTAAGTAARATTGAGGAAGAACAGAATTGAGTAGAGTTAGTGAACTGAACACAAAGAATCATCTTGAATTGAACAAAGAAGTGTTGAAGTGAAGCTTTAGAATGTATTTCTAAYGATATACATAGCAAACCCAGCAACAGCTTATTTCAATTATTCAAAATTAATTTTGGACAATTGTTCTCTGAAGTACTATCACTGTACTTAAGATATCTGTGCCATTTGATTATCTCTTCCATTATTCACTGGACCTCCAACCTGTGCAGCAAAAGTCACAGTTGCAACTCTGTGGCTGCTACCTTTTTATTGTGTTCTTCCCATACCTTGACCATACAATGCTTGAAAACATTGTAACCACAATTTCTATTTATGGACTTTGAAAAAACAGCTCAGGAAATAATTCACCTCAGAATATCYAGAAGCACAGATAAGAATGAGTCTAGGTATCCTGAAGACAATGCCATATCATGGGATTCTGTACTTTAGACAAACCTTGACATTTGTTTAAGATAGAAGTTTGTTACTTTGTTTCCTACGGCATTTTCTTTTGCCCCATAATTCTGAGGACTATTATTTTTCACATGGTTTATCTAACACTAAGCCTCAGTCCAGATTTTTTTATTATAATAAACAGTTTTTTGAAATTCTGTCAACCCTTCAGTCCTGGGACTTCCTTCTCCCAGAGCTTTCCTCTGCTCATCACTACTAAGTTAAATAAAAGCATAATGTAGAATAATTTTACATGATCCTTTTGATCTCCTTTCTTTCATAGCTCTGAAACTGGTTTTATAATCTATCTCCTACCATCTTCATTATCATAATCTATACTTACATTCTTCAGGATAAAGAATACAACTGGATTCAGTWTTCCAAATAAGCTCTCCCTGTGGCATTCGAACATAACTCATTGAAAGTTTTAATTATCAACTAGCATTTGAATTTGATTTTGTTCCAAAGTTAAGACCAACTGGCATTTGCAAAATACAATATCATACCCGCCAATGTCACCTAGCTGGCAGATAGACACTTATTGACCCAGTACTCTTTTTCCCTAGGAATTCATAAGGGCATGTTCATAAATATTAGGGGTGAGAGGTAACACAGGGATTGATTCAGAATACCTCGTAGCGATCCAGAAGTTTTATATTAACTCACTAGACACTAGATGGGACTTTACAATATAGACATTAAAAATGACAAATATTAAAAGGTATCTTAATAACGGTCATTTGAATCACAAAGATAATGGTAGGAGAACTGACTGACACAAAGTGTACTCTCAGATGTCTTATTAGCCTTCCTCTAGAAAATTTCATTTGTAAGAATTGAAGGAAGCAAAAAAGGAACACTGAAATTTGTGACCTTTCATCACAACTGGARTAAATCAACTCTAAAATAAAAGGGCATAACACTAGCACTCTGCATTCTCCACACTGAGGAACCTCATTTATCTCTTAGAAGAGAAATGGATTCTTGGCAAACTGAGCTGGCTGACAGTGTTCTGACTTGTTTGAGCCAGCTATTTCAGGGTGATTCATTAAGATCTATTAACACAAAATTTAAGATCCCTGACTTTTCACTTTTTATTTCAGAATTAGAAATTCTGCTGCAGTGAGGTCAATTAAACTCTGTATTATTATCAAGCTAATAAAGTAAAAAAGACTTTTATTTTCCTTTAACTCGTTTATGGATGGTGCAGCAGACTATACTGAGTCCTACAACTGTACTGCAATCAGAATTAGTAGATTAAGGAATCATTGGACACAAATATATATATATACATGAAATAATTATGATTGACACGAATCCCAGCATTATTTGRGTGTATACCACCTTCAGGGGATTTGTGCTTGTACCCCTTCAGGTGTCACTGCTACAAAGAGAGAAAGAAGGATATACAGTTGCTTAGAGGAATATAAAGCACTTACCAATGCAGTGCTGGTTAGTACCTATACAACATATGCAACCTGTAGAGTCCTGGTCGATGGCAAGTTGAACATGAGTCAGGAGTGCCCTGGCAGCCAGAAGGGCCACCCATGTCCTGGGGGGCATCAGGCACAGCATCGCCAGCCAGGCAAGGGAGGGGATTGTCCCGCTCCGCTCTGCACTGGGGTGGCCTCACCTCGAGTGATGGAGGCAGTTTCGGGCACCACAATTTAAGAAAGATATTGAGCTGTTAAAGTGTCCAAAGGAGGGCAATGAAGATGGTGAAGGCCTTAAGAGGAAGCCATATGAAGAGCAGCTGAGGTCACTCAGTCTGTTTGGCCCTGGAGAAGAGGAGACTGAGGGGAGACCTCATTGCAGTCTACAACTTCCTCGTGAGGGAAAGAGGAGGGGCAGACACTGATCTCTTCTCTGTGGTGGCCAGTCTCAGGACCCAAGGGAATGGCCTGAAGCTGTGTCAGGAGAGGTTTAGGTTGGATATCAGGAAAAGGTTCTTCACCCAGAGGGTGGTCAGGCTCCTCAGAGAAGTGGTCACAGCACCAAGCCTGACAGAGTTCAAAATGTTTGGAGAGTGCTCTCCAGCACATGGTATGACTCTTTGGGTGTCCTGTGCAGGGCTAAAAGTTGGACTTGATGATACTTCTGGGTCCCTTCCGACTCAGTATATTCTGCGATTCGGTGAACATGATGACCTGACTCTACTGATCTTACCTCATTCCAGATACAGACAGCTTGTTCTAACCAAGTGGCTCACAGATCCTGACTTAAGCACCTTCACAGACTGTTCTGCAATGACTAAATACAGCCTGGGAAAGATGATATACAAAACCATTTTGCATTTTTAAAGGAGTTGCATAAAGCTAGTCAACAGGAAACACCCCATACATACTTCTGGATGCAGAAGACCCTTCTCAGAGAGAAGAAGCTTCTATCAATCTAGGATCAGAGGTTAGGTCCATTCCTGAAAAATTGGAAGATTAACTGAGCAGGCTTGTATTTGATAAAGAGTAAATGTCAGCGGTGTTGTCTGACTCTATACACTACCCTAGTGGCTACATGCACTTGCTYGGTAGGATCTGAGTTGAGTTTGAAACTCACCTGGAAGAAATTCATACACACTTTAGTCTGGTTGAGTGYAAAGTTTGGCTCTCATGTTCTGCCATTTGACTATACAAAAAGGAATGCAAGATTTGTGGTGGCAGGTGGAGAACAGGAGAGAAAGATGATTTGGCAGTCAGGTTCTGAGTGTCCTCTGCTTGGGTGTGGAGGAAATCTGGTTCTGGTCCTCATCAGTCTGCTTCTGATTTTCTAATTCAGATACCACAGAGTGTCAAATGCATAAACAGCTCAGGGCACAAGGATTTGAATGTCAGTCTCTTTTTTACAGCAGTGACCCATTCCCTCATCTGCAGAGTACAGTTTTCTAAATTTTCTCCATTTGGTTCCCACATCTTTTTGTACATTGGTGAGGGTGCAATAGCAGGAAACATCCATGACAGAGCAAGCTGCTGGGGCTCTTCCCTCACCTGAACGTTGGAGCAGGAGAAAGGCATGGGTGTAAATACTAAGCAGGGGAAAAGTCTGACAATAGGCTTCTCATTTCCTCCCTAACCTGCAGGTTGTCTGGCCTGGAAGCTGCTTGGCTGAGTAAAGAGGAAAGAGATACCTTTCCTCTGGCTCTGCATTTCAGTGGAAGTGTCCACAGTTGCTACACTCCAGAGAAGATCCATGCTGTGTGTGTGCTTCAGGAATGCTGTGAGCCTGGCTGTGGGGCCAGGGTCATATGAGGTGCCCATCTGCCACCAGCCCAAGTCATGGTGCAGCAGAGGTGAGTGCTGCTCTTCTCACTCCCTAGGGCCACTCCTCCTGTGCATGTGTGCACACCTATGAAACTTTACCAGTCAAATTTAAGGCATCAAACTAGAGTAAACAAGTGATGAATTGTGCGCTTTTGGGATATATTTCCACATATGGTGGCAGTTTTTATGATGCTCACTCTTCCTGATTTGCACCACATCAGTTGTTTCTTAATCTCCAGGCATATGAAAAAAAAAAATCCAAATGGATAAAAAATTATTCTYCCATCCTTCAATCTCATTCTACCTAGTGGCCTAATGCTCTTCCAAGCAAAATAAGAAAAGATTTCATTGTATTTTCCACAGATCACTGGTCATGTAATTTTTTGTTACTTGTCTGTAAAGTATCAGTGGTGTGATATAAATAACAAGGAGAGTAAAAATAAAAATCACTCAGTGGTTTATATAATCCTCTCCRCATTGTTTTGTATGATGGAAAATATTTTCTTGTCTCTTGGCATTTTTTTACTAAAAATCAGTAAAATGGAGAAAGTTTCGGCTGTCATACGTCAGCCTCTTTAACAGACTCTCAATCACTTTCATTTAGTGAATGACACTGGACCTCACAAATGACCCTAGACCATATTCTCTCTTAGTGTCACTTTATTGTTATTTATTGTATCACTAGAACCCRTATGCAGCAATTTGTAGACTATGAAAAGCAAGGCTGCTCGGCACTCCTCAAAACAAAATAATATGATATTCATAAATTAATACTCAATCACAAAAAAAAAGATATACAAGTCCAGCTGTAAAAAGAATAAAATTATTGCTTTATTTATTATTTATTTTTCTCATAATGTTTTTCTGTCTTGGCAGAGTTTTCTTAGCACACATATAAATACAGATGAATAAAATTGTCGATGACTAAAAAACTGTAGGAATAAAGGCATTGTGAGGGAGAAGTCTCTAAGCTGACTTGAAGAGACTGGGCAATTGGTTGTGGGAACAGTATATAAAAGTAAAAGGAAAGATATCTGGAAATGGAAGGTAAAATTACTTAAAGGATTACATAGCAATATTCTTGCAAGAGATAGAAAAGGAAAACATTTTATTCATAAGTATATTTATATATCTATACGAACTTCGAATAAACAACAAAAAATAATACCGTGCCAATGTTCTCATCCACTTCAAGCTGCTGAAGGATTTTAGAACAATAAAAGCAATATATTCCTCAAATTTAGGAAGAAGAAATATAACAAAAACCCATACAAAATAAGGAGATGCATATAGCACTGAAAAAGAAAAAAAGCTTTCATAGAGAAAATATTTCCAGTCTCCAGTATGCAAAAGAATGCAAAAATAATTTTATAAATAGAAGTATTCATGATGATGTGTCACTGTATTCAAAATCTTGAGATATTAACAAAATGTTCTCAGCATCTCGTTATTAATTTTCTACCATCATTGTAAATTAGTTCTAAGCTCTTTTTAAAAAARTTATGTAATAGGTAACAGTGTGTGGAACAATTGTCTTTACAGAGTTGAAGCTGACTTTATTATCAATCAATGTCATATTTGAGCCATAAATAATTGTACAATGTCACAGCTGTTAAGTGATGTCACAGCAACACATTAGCACTATGTAACACTAAAGAGCTGAGGGTCACTAAACAGTTTCGAGACTTCACATTTACAGAATAACTTTTTAGCCCCTTGGAGCTGTTTGATACTATTTTCTCCTTCTGATCCATGCATGAATAACAGAAAAATAAGTTTGATATCTGCACTTGAATTAATCCCACTCACCAGTCTTGTTTTAAAACCAGTGGAGAAAACCAGAAACTTTTGGACCATTGTTCAACTCGTTTTAAAGTCAGCATCTAAAATAGGTCAGAAGTACGATACCTTGAAAGGTGTAATTTTTGTCTCTTGATTAGAAAAGGAGACTACAATGGCTACGTCACATACAGATGTCTCCACTGTAGATTTCCAAAGTTAAATGAGATTAATTCCATTAATAAATTTTAAATTTTTATTTTTCTGTATAAAATCCTGGTTATATGTGTCCAAAAGTACAGGTAATGCACCAGTGCTTACTCTGCTTGCTTCATTAAATCTCCCAAGATTCTACCAGAACAGCACAAAACTTTCCAAATATATGTATACTAAATTATCTTTAACATTTTGGGTTTCAGTCAAAACACTATTGTCTTCAAGGTAATATTTTCTGAAGAGAATTAATTATTCACATYGTCAGACAATGTTATGATAAGGAAGAACAGTTTATGTCACTTAACTTCAGACATCTAAAAGTTACAGACATAAGACTGAACCAGTCACCCTAAGTTCCCTTGACAGTAACTGGAAAGAAATTGGCACCTCCAAAGAGCAATCCATCGGACCTATCCTAGATACCAATCTTAGGATGAGAAGAATCATTCCCTTGAGGTATCCATTTCTCTTCATTGACTAAAAAGAAAGAATAGGGCAAGTTAGAGAGATTTATTCTTTTTTTAAATGCCAAAACTAGGGGAGATAAATCTTACACTAGGAGGAAAAGAGTTAGGCTACTTTGTATGGAAAGCCTGTAAGGATATATGAGCCAAGGGGCCAAATTAAGCTGTGTTCGAAATAGAGAACAGCACAGAATTTGGCGAATTTTTTAACATGTACTAGGCCCAATATATATTCAGTATAATTGGCCACTCAAGAAAACTCAGGAAAACTGTAAACAGAAAAGGACTTTCTGATCAAACACAGAAATAAAATATCTGTCCAAGGCAGTCACATATTTCATATTTAATGCTAAAAATATTTATAGGAGTTGAGACTTAAAAAAAACTTGATAGGCTAAGTCCACCTGCACTTTTAGAGTAACAACTTAATTCTTCCGATATTGGTGTCATACCTACAGAAAAGATTAAGGTCAACACCCTCCCTCTATGTAGGAGACTTTCGATAGAGTCCCAAGCTTAAAGCCAAATGCAGAACCTGATCTACAGTGAGTGCATGTTCGAAAGCTAGTCAGGGCTGGGTGGAGCGAAATGGTAGGTTTGGAAGAAACTAACTGGAATATAAGGGGAATAACAATTTCTTGTTCAATTTACAAGAACTATCTATATCAATTAAATATATATTTAAAACTTGTAATTGAAATTGTTCTAAAATGTGGAAATCGCTTGTAAAGTAAGGAAATTTATTTTGTTCTGTCCTGAATTTCCATAGTTCTAACTTGCTACATTTGGCATGAAGTGCTTGGGTTATTTTGGCAATACTAGGTTAAAATATAAATATCACACCTTCATACAAAGTGCAATGAAATAAAAGCATTCTAAAACTTTTTTTTTACCATAATAGCAAGCAATAAACTTCTCATATAGTGATATTTAAATCTATAATAAAGGATAATGTACAGAGAAAAAAGAAGGAAGATGCTTCACATTCTTCAGATAAATATTGCATCAACCTGATCTACTTGAAGATGTCCCAGCTCATTGTGGGGAGGTTGCACTAGAGGAAGGTCTTTTCCAGACCAAACTGTTCTGTGATTCTGTGATTCTATAAGTTAACATTTTCATTAATGTGCATGATTTCCTGTAGAGAAAACATATAGAATAGCTGTCCGGAAGTCAGTAGGAACATTGAAAAAATTGTTTAATGTCAGGCTTTGAAATGGTTCTGAGTGTACTGAGACTCTGCTTTCTACACAGGCTATTGAACTACAGGTACTTTCTCCCCTCACTCATTCTGGTCATTATACTGATTTATTTGCATTACACAAATAGTATATCTGGTATTTGACTGACAAGAGACAGGATTTGCTTTGTTCAGGTGTGGGGCATGGGCAGGAAAGAAGGGAGACGCATGACAGAGCACTAGGGAGCGGGAGAGCACTGGGGTAAAGCCAAAGACATATCACTGATTTGCAAAGTCACATCAACTGAAGAACAAGACTAGTATCATGAATACCTTGACGTGTATAAAACTTCGATATAACTTCATTTTAAAATACATTTGACTATATCTAGAACCATGATATAAATGCTGTACCAACAACCTACACTGAAAGAAGATTTTTTTTTGTCTATTTTGATTTTATAAACACATTTCACTGATGGAAAGTTAATACTCTAAGAAGTTATTGGAAATATCATAGAATTTTCTTTTTCAAAACTGTATTAGATAGGAAAAATATCTACAAAATTTTCTCCCCAGAAAAGAAATCTAAGAATTTTTTTTCAACTCTGTTGAACATAAGGATGCTTGCAAAAAGTTACCCATAGTATATGGTCTGATGCACTGACAAAGGACAGAAGGAAAAGACTTTATCAAGACCTTGAACGCATAGACTAAGGAAGATATAGCATACCATGATTCTGTGTTTGGGAGCAGCCCAGAGACACTGGAACTGCATACAATATGAAAAAGATGATGCAAGGCTCTATTTTGTTCCTCTTGAGTTTATCAAAAGTTATATCAATGCTAACTAAATGAGACTAGGAGTAAAATTTTCCATAGTGATAATCATATTTCATAATGGTTCTTTTTAAGTGTCCACAGGGGACACTAGAAGAAGAATACCAGGTCAGATAAGCCACAAGGCGGATACATTAAAGTAATTTTAATGGTGCAGTAAAGAAGAAAGAATTATGATCCAAAAGCCAGGAACTGAGCATAGAATTCCACCAGTCCAGACTGGCGCAGGAGCTGAAGAGAGCAAGACGGAGAAACCCAAAGGGAAAGAAGGATAAAGGGCATATTTGGAAAACATATCAACAGTTGATACCTTAGAATTTAACTTTCAACGTAGAGCAGATAGATGCAAGTCCCTTTAGGAACATTTACCTAAAACATGCATTTGTATGTAAAATGTGCTTTTTCTCTTGCACAAGATTTAATAAAATATTTCAACAACAACATAACATTTCTATTTCACAGATATCATGGCTTTCATGAATATTTCTTTTACTTTTTACCTACATATTGTGTTCAACAGAATGGTCCATGGTCTTTCATAGTGGATAAGCACACAAAGGTCATAGACTCAGGCTCCACACCTGGCTGAACTGTTCAGCAGAAATGCAGCTGGACTGTAGAAACCAATTCAGCACGTGTCTCCCAAAGTATCTGGGAATTACTTATTTCAGAACAGTTTCTTTAATTTCATCCTTCCTGTACACCACTGAATCCAATACACCTCACAAACAACTTCCTATAATATAGAAGACTTAATGATAAAATGAATTCAGTGTTCTGGATTAATGCCTTCCAAAGTCACAGGCTGTTAAGTAGGTGACCGGAACAATTTTCAGACATGTTCACTAATCATCAAAAGGTCCTTAGTACCTAAGAAATGACCTCAAGCACGATTTATTAATGCTTATCATTAACTTACTGCTACTGCATTCACTTTTTGGACAGAAAGTTGCTGCCAATCAGTCTTAAAATAAGCCCAAAAATCTTCCTACTTGTATTAATATCAGTTAAACTGCTTACGATATTTGATGGCAGGTTTTGACTGTGAAATTAGAAAAACATTGGATGATGATATACTAGTGAGCACAAGACACAATTATAATGACAGTATTTGTTACCATAAATGTTAGGGTATACTATCAAACACAAAAATTCAGGGCAAGAGCTTAAGAAGGAAAGATTTAAAGCATATCCTTTTCTTAAGTAATGCACTTTCTTAAACGTAATACATGTTTCTTACGATTGCTGTAGAGGAAGTTACTCTCTAAAGGAATTTGAATATGTAAGAGCTGATGGTTAAAGTCTTGCTAACACTGGAGAAAGTCTAAACATGAGGATCGGGTGGAGAAAGAGTAAGTAGAATAGTGCAAGAAAGGAATGAATTGCGTATGAAGGTTAGAGCAGAAAATTGGGGGCAATTAGTCTGGAACACTGCAGAGAGGCCATTGTTCCTGGCCGAGGACATTTGCTGAGACTGCAAATCACATATTTATTTATTTCTGCTGAACTAGCCTTCTATGTAATAAAGTGCTGCAAGGGCACAGACCAAGAACAGTAACATAATTCATTTGAAATTAAGTCACAGCAACCAGCTTATAGATAAATGGATAAAGAGCTACATATTCTCCTGGCATAAATTGGGTGTAACGTCATTGCAGTCAATGGAATTGTATCATTTTACATCAGGAGAGAATTTGTTCTACAACAAAAGCAATAGTTTTGGCAGTTATGTCCCATTTTCAGTAACACCAAAGCTACAGAAAAATCCCATTTGCAGCTTCTTGTTGATCCATTTAGTAGTTCTGTCTAATGGCTAGAAGGGTCCTCCAAGAATTGAAAAAGAAATCCATTTCCCTGATGGTGATATCCGAAGACAAGGTACGGAATTAAATTCTGACACTTTTTACACCTGGAAGTTTCACTGAGCTCAACAGCACCATTTTATGATGTACAAATTTGGTACATTGTTTCCTATAGTTCTTTGCCATTTAAATGTCTGGATATTTGCGTAGTAATAAATAGAATATCTGCATAAATGTAGATTCTTTGACATCTTCAGCACTGATATTCCCTCTATATGTAGCTTGATCAGTAAAGGAATGAGCTGGGACAACTTGTCCAGACTGAACATTTAAACAGCTTTATTCTTTAATGAAATTCTCATTCTTTAATTTTTTTAGGCAGTTAGAAATTATTTTGAGACTTACAGCAGTGATAATCCTTTATTTCACAAATTCCATAATTTCACAGAGGTTCCCAAACATTCAAAAATTAATTGAAATATTTGGCTCTGAAGAGACATTGCAATACTTCCTTGCTCCTATTTTGCTATGTATTTGTTTCTTTCTTGTTATCATTTTTTGTTGTTGTTCATCCTGGTATTTCTCAGGTGAAGAAAGAAACTAAATCTCTTTGAGAAGACAGATGGATCTAAGAAGCCTTAGATAAGCCTCACTTTTATTCTGGAATATTTCCATATTTTTAATTCATGTTTCTGGCAGCTCATGGAATCCAATAGGAAAACAGAAATACCTTTTAGTAAAAGGGAAAGCTTTGTTCCAGAAGGTATTAGTCATTTCCTAAATATTGCTACATATTTCTTCATGATGTTTTAACAAGCTACATGGACTTCTGAGAGTCTCTTACACTCTCTAAATTTCTTCTTTAGTCTGCTAAAACACAGATAAAATAGGAAGAAAGAGAAGTTGCGATTTTCAGTGCCACTTGGATCACAAAGAGCTACTTACAGTTGTGACAAGCACCTTTTTATCTGTTTAGAAAACAAGAAGTTTGTTCATACCCTGATGTGTAATGCTAATGACAGGTCAACAGCTTACACTGAAGGTTTGTGGAATCTGGAAACTCTAAGAAAAAATGTAGACTTCAGTGCTGAAGAGCTCACAACAAATTTAGACTCTATGCTAAGGATCTGCTCTAAACATATTTTACTGTGGGAAGTGCTGTTACTGTGTTATTGTCGTATTAGGCTACATCTACAAAAAGGACTTGCACGCCAAACATTGACACTGTGGTTTACTATGTAGCTCAGAAGCCTTGCTGGACTGCCACCTACATTTATAGGCCACTTTTATTCCCTGCCCAATGATCTCCATAATAGAGGTTCTGATCCTACTGTACTGCTTTGTACTTATGCCCTGGTAAGGCTGTTAAATGTCTGGTCTCATCAGGGACTTCCAGTATGGCCAACTCTCCTATGTGTTTGAACAGCATCACACAAAACACTTTTATCCAGTACCTTAGTAGTCTCCTAGGACAGCGACTCTGAGAACTGAACCCTCACCTCTAACCTTGGCCTCCTTTGAGATGAATACTCTATTACTATATTGAGAGTGGCTGGGACTTTTCTGCAGACTTTCTTATTGTTCAGTTTTTATTTGTCAGGTTTTGCGTAGCAGTGAGTAAAAGTGGTGTCTCAGGCTCTTACAAAAAAGAATTCTTGTGTCAGAGAAATAAGGATGTCTTCCTGAGTAGGGTTTAATACCTTTCTCTATCCTCAGTATTTTCAAAGAATTTTACTATTTCATGTGAATTCCTGACTGGCCTGCAAGTTTCTGCAACACCTCCCTTTCCTAATGCATTAAAAAAAGGAGAAAATACAGTTTATCTGCAGAACTCTCAGAAATTAGGTATTGCAGTACTTAAATTCTTCTCTGGATCCTTATCAGTCTCCCTGATGACCTGCAAAAGAACAAAATTGTACTGCATTTATATCCAGCACAGCATCTGAATTGCAACACATTACTAAATTGTAATTATAGTTAGGCACATAGAGATGCAGATTCAAGGTATCCATTTTTGATGGCCTCAAATCCACATGGAGAGGGAGGTGAAATGTCATAGCTGTGCAGAATATGTTTCCTCATTATCAGTGACCAATGCACAGCATTTATAAATACTAAAGCATTTTATTTCAAATCCTTCTCAAGTTAACAATTCTTTTCAAAGTATTAGATTAAATTCACCCTCTTGAAATGTGACAAAACCAGTGGAGTTTCACCAGGTATGTATGTGATTTGGTAGCAACAACTTTTATCTGTGTTTCATTCATATCAAAGGATCCAATCTCCTTTATAAACAAAGGAATGAGTTCAGATACCAACGAAATGCAATCACCACCGGTGACATGCAGCAGATTTCCTCTTTTGTTTTTTTTTCTAATTTTTAAATTTACATAACTATTCAGCCCTGGTAGTGGAAAAGAATCTATGAGATGAGATAAACCGTCTGCACAGATTTTAAGGTTTTTTTAATTCCTCTGAATACAGCAAATCATGTTGTGAAGTTTCAGGGTCAACTTCAGACACAGTTTGAGAAAAGAGGAAGGTTAAATTAGGCCCTTAACACATAAACAAAGGTAAGAGAAACATTACTTACAAACCCACTGATCACTAGCTATCTCAGCTATGTTGAGAGCTGCTTGATGAGCAACTTATCTGGGTAGGGATACATGATTGTTACTAGCAGAGGTATGTGCAAGAGAAGAAAAGGTGTTCTCAGAATGAAAGGGCTTAAGATGCCAATAAAGCACATGTTTATGGCAGTGGCATTAAGCAGTTAGCTGTGATTCATGGGTTTAAAAGCAAAAGTCATTCAGCTTGCTAATTACAATAACAGCTGCAAAACTGACAAATTCTGCTACTATTTATGAGATACAAAGTGTGGAGACAAAACATTTAAGGATTGACCATTAAGAGTTTTCTACTAAAATAGTCTCATCTGAGTCCAGCGGAGTCCCACCGGAAGGACTTTCAAAGCATTCTTAGTCTTTCCTCCTTTGCTCAGTCCCTGTCTTGCACTATAGTTTCAGATGCTGCTGGTCCTTCAGTTGATTGTTTTAGCACAGTGGCTGGGTGTTTGTTGTGTGAGAAGCCTCAGGGGGACACTGTCCAGAGAAAGTTTGATTCAATGAAATTGCAAGTCCTTTCACAGGATGACCAGTTCACAAACCACAGATGTCTCAACCACGTCACCTGAGTTGTGGCTTCCAAACCCCTCTTTTCTGCACATGACACAACCACGAGAAAGTGGGCTATGACCTGTGTGACACTTCCAGGTGCTCCATCTATCTCTTTCTACTTTATTTTCTGAAATTCACTATTACTCTTCCACTTCCTCTACAGATGTGAATCTGTTTTCAATCAGAACTGTGTAAACCAGCAGTCAAACAGACAGCTCTCTGGTGGAATACATACAACTGGTCACACCCCTACAAATGCACCAGGGGTGATCTGCACACAGTTTATGTTTAACAGGACTTTGAAAAATTACCCCTATGTTTTGGCAGCAAGAGGGTTAGATTTCTTTCTGAGCTAAATATAAGAGGGTCATTACCCTGGTTTTGAGGCATATCCAGATAGAAATATCTAAGAAAGCTACCCTTGACATAAGGAAGCAACAGTTAAGTACATAGCGAAGGAACTTGAAGACGCTTTTACATAAAGCTGATCTGAGTCGATCTCACAGGATTACAAGTTATATTAAAAAGCAGGGGAAAGAAAGCCAAGGCATGATATCCATCAAAGTAGTGTAGCAAAGTATATAAACATCCCTTTGATAGCTATCAAGCATTGGATGCCACTGCAATGGCACTAAATACAATAAAATCCTGTAGTGGTCACCCACTGTCATATGTTGGACAGTCTCACACTAAGTGGTTCTGTGCATGCTGCGTGCTGTCCTTATGAGAATGTGATTAACCCTCTGAAGCCTTCTAATTTCCTCTATAAAAAAGATTTCCAGGGGCAGCACGTGTTTGAAGTCACTCCTACAACTATCTCAAAACACCTGGGAGTTGTTCTAGTATGGAATAAGTATGCAAAAGAAAAGTGGCAGCTGGCAGATGCTCCTTCTGTGCCTGAGCAAGAGCACCTGGAAACCAGGTTTCACTTGGTATGTCACCTGTTTTCTATCTGCTACCTTAGCATGTTTTTCTTGACAGCAATTAGCTCTTGTGCCTCAAGAATGAAGACTTTAACAAAATCCACCACAGGAAACAGTCCTTCTCCTCTCACTTTGTATCCTCATTGGTCAAACACTCTGTAGGAAGGGCCCCTCTGTTCCGCTTCCTTTTCTATTCCCTCTCCATCTCATTTTTGCCCACTTGCCAACATATCTACATGAATAAAATCTACATTAAGAACACAATGGTTAGTGGAGATGTACTGAAGAACTTGCCACTAAATAATGTCATTTAGCTAAGTAAGTTAAACTGCTAATAAAGCTAATGACAGAAACAATAGTTTTGGCAACAAGCACTGAGAACTCTGAAGAAGAATGCGATTGCTGCTTGGATCATATTCACCTTTAAAACTTCCATGTTGACGGTCATAAAGCAAGCACTGCTTTGTGGGAAAAGAGTGCTTCCAGAGCTGCATAGATCAGTAATAACTCCAGAACTGGGATAAAACAGGCTGCTTAAGATTCTGGGTGTGTGTCATGACAAACTTCATTCTCCAGAGGGCTCAGAAGCTCGCAGCCAGCATCTTCTGGAGATGTGTCACCTTTGGTCGCTATTGATCAGTAGCTACCTACTGTTGTGCTGGAGATTCAGCTCACCAGCAACAAAGTACTGCCAGCACGAAGGGTGCTGCACAACAGTGCGGAGAGCTTTTTGATGACTAACGTAAAGAAAGAGATATCTTTGAATAAGGTCAGAAATTACTCAGTGATAACATGTTTTCATGTTATCTGTGAAAACATCACCACAGCTCAGTTGACAGAGGTGAGAGACTACGCCAAAACACTGAGAAACAATCACACAGGCTATCTCGTTTTCTAATACTGAAGAAAAGAGCTTCTTTCTCTTGTTTTTTTTTATCTTCATTTTTATCCAACTGAACTTGCACTGCTTTAGTTCAGTTTTATATAACAACACTTTGTGAAAAGTGATTTATTTTTAATGTATCAACAAAATATTTCCGAAAGATTGTCTTTCTAAACTACAAAAAAAAGGAGGTTTATAATAATTTCTATTAAAAAATTAAAATTGTCTGACATAACTAAATATGCAAAAAAGAAGTTATGATACATGAGATGCATACAAGTTACCAAAGTACATCCACACACATCAATTCAGTTTACAGTCTAGTCAACCTATGGATCTTTTGTCTAACTCCCTTCCTGGAAACCTGTGGCCTGTTACAGCTTTGCATTAGGTTCCCTCTTGAATTCAAGGTCCAAAACTTGGCTAAAAGAAACTATTATTTTTGCTGCACTCATCGGAGGGAAAAACCTGTGCTGGTTGCACCTACCTATTCTCTGCAGCCCCTGAGATCATGACATGGGTCTGTTCAGCACCCTGGCAGGCAATAGGAAAGTCCTTTTGAACTTATCGTGCTCCAGTGGAAGAAATGCCTCATGCTTTGAGTAATCATCTGACTTGTTTCCTTGAAAAATCCTTTACAAATGTACACATCCCCACCAAAACAGTGGTAAGAGGGGAACACGGAAAAAAACCCAAAATTGAAGTCAAGAGAGAAGACACTATTACTAGATAAACACAGTAAGATGATGCACACATATTTTATCTCAAGCCATTTGTGGACATTTCAGAAGGATGTATTACCATGGAACCTGATTCTCTCTTGTCTAAGTTTCTGCACTTATTTCCCATGTGGTTTCCTCCAACATTTACAAAAAAATCACATTTGATTTAGAATAATAGCACAGTCATTATCTAACTGGTTATACTTAACTTTGGGAGGGGCAAAGTTACTGAAAGGTAGTATTTTTCTTTCCTATATCAGCCTCATTTTTGTGACCAGCGACGGATTGACGGACTCCCTTTTGCTTTTATGAGGGTATTTGCACTTTTATTAACACATCTCTAACTTTCCAATGGCAATTAGGAATGGTTGGATAAAATTTACATCAATGTCAGGCTATTACTAGATAATTAGCAAAGGTGTTTGTGCCTGAGAACATGCAACCAGGGGAAACCAGGGAATGGGGGGTAAAGAAAGTCTAAGGCCCAGTCTAAAACATATGCTGCATACGTACTGTAATGGAGGAAAGAAACACTGAGTTATTTACAAAACCTGGAAAGACCTGCAGTCTGCTATTACAGGAGGCAATGTTCAGCAGGCTTAATAAAAAGATGTGCCCTTCAGACTACTCTCAGTTTGTCCTATCGTGTCTTTTTCCATCTTCTGCCTTATAACATTTTCTATGCCTTGTAAACTGATAGGAATTCATTCCTCAATGGCCATACACAGAGGTTAATAAGCTCCCAGCAGCAGCTGACTTGGCACTAGAGAAGAAATACTCTATGCTACATCCAGTTCAGAAATGTTACCTTCATATCCCCTTCCCTGTTTTGGGAAACTGTAAGTCTTTTTCCACTTCAGTTCTTCTGGATACATACTGGCAGTGTGGTAAGTCTTTTCTCTTGTCCTGTGTCCGAGAGGCTGTTCATCGTGCAAATTGCTAGTCAATGTGATGTGACACTGAGTCAGCCAGAGCCATGAAGTAGGTGTGCCAACATTGTTCCTTACGTCAAACCACAAAACAGGGCTTTTAGCGTTAAAAATAATCATTCATTAGGTCACAGGGTAGGACGAGGTAACCATTACAAAGAGAAAAGGAAGACTTTCTGGGGAAAAATCTTAAACCGTCTGAAAACAAATCTTCCCCCTATCCACTGTGCCTGTCCTTCCTTCTKACCTTGTTCTCCATCCTGCAGTTTTCACAGTGGATTGCAGCAGACTCCCTCTGACTGTCTCTGAAAGTTTCCTTTCTGTCACCTCTGTGTCTGTGCTCTCTGCTTTCTCACCGACTCGCACGCCAGCTGCAGGCTCCCTGCCTGCTCCACCCTGCACTTGCCAAAGGTTGTCCAGCAAAGCCTCTAAACTCACTCTCGGAGATAACACCATCTCTCTCTCCCTTCAAAGGGTGCAAAATCCAGGACAAAACAAAGCAGCAGCTTTTGACCTTGCTGTCCAGCACAGCCTTTCAGAAAAACACACTGCTCATAGAAACTGTGAACAAACAAATAACTCAAGCTGTTTAACATGTCACCGTGACATGGTGGTGAGCGGTAGGAAAGGCTAAAAGAATTTAAGGGATTATTGGGGGACAAGCAACTAATCCTATGTGTATTTCTCTCACATTTCTTACATCGTAAAATGTCATTCACTTGTGCAGCCATGAAGCAGAGGACTTGCTTGTTTAAGAAGAACAGATCAGTAAGGTACTGAGGATTTCTATTCCTCAGAAGGATTCCTTCTAAGGTGATAAAAGAACATAGTTATCTATACTGGCACAAACAGCAAGGTGTCTCTGCCTTGTAATATTAGAGCCAAAATATGACACTTTCTGTGCCTTAAATTCAATTTTTTTTTTTATCCTCGGAAGACGTGTACAAATTCCACTATAAAATAAATGGAGTTTTGCACTTAGTGTTGAGAATGTTAGAGGTTAAAAATACTCTCTCCCTCCTGCCTCATCCGTGCCCTGCCATCTCTATATATTTTCATACATATGCAAGCTTGTGCTGTAAAATATTCCCAGCAAGAGTTTGCTATAAAAAATGCTATGCATTATACCTGATAAAACGCTAAAATAAAATGGAATTAAAAAAAGCTGTGAAATACACCTTGGACAGCATGTGTTGCTGTGCTAGGAAATGTACCTCACAGGAAACTATGAAACCTGTAACCTAAAGCATGGCACCAATGAATCCATGAGAAAAACTGATATGTATGATGCCTGAGTTTCATGTACTCAGAGAGCATATTCACATGATAAGGCTTTTTATCATTCGAATGTGCTGTACCAGAAGGGAAAGTATAAAAAGTACACTGTCACCAATTTGGAATGAGGTCTGTAGCAGTCTGCTGGAAAGGAAGTCAGCCATAAATGGAGGAAAAGGAGACATCTAAATAGGTAAACCTTTCTGGAAAAAACTAAAACCAATACACCTGGAAGAATGAAGACAGTTGTTATAGATTTAATTCTTTCTTTCCACTACAGATTTTTTTCAATTATAATCCTTAAAAGGTTTGGAGACAGTAATTAATGTAAATGTTGAAAGGTCCTCAGTTTACGTCTTTTTATTTTCCTCCTCCTTGCAATTAAATACAATAATATGAGCAATGTTGATGGATTTTTTTCCACCTTTTCCATTCTCCTAGTCCCTCAGTTTCTTAAGCAGTCATGAAAACACTAAAAGAAATATTAAACCCTGTAATTTTTCTAGTCTGCCACTCTTCCAACACTCATTTTTTTAAAGTTAAATATTTCTTCTTTCACCATTCTGAAGCTTTCATAGGCCCAAAGTTGCAAATATAAAAATAAACCCTAACAGAACTATCACTCAGTGCATTGAACGAAATGGCACAAATAGGGTAGGAGTAGAAAGGACAAGTAAGGAAAATCTAAAAAAGCCCCAAACAAAACCCACCTTTTTCCAAATTAGCTGCTTTTAAAAATGCGTGTACATATGTTTTTTTTTGCTTGTGTCTTTTCTTCTAGTTTGATCTTTACAGCACTGACAAAAATGCAATATAACATTTATTTATGTTTTTGGCTTTGCGCAAATGTTTCTCTGCTTTTCAATAAATTCTACTCACAACATGTAAATATCTGTGACAAAGACCATCCCCCCGGAGTGGTACAGGATGCATTGCTAAGCAACATTTTTTTTAAAGTTTGCTTTGGTTTTGTCCTTTTGTTCTCTCTTGGAGTTCTTTTAGTTGCTTGCTTTCTTACTGTGTGAATGCAGCAGGAAGTTCCACAAGAGCCTCTTTCTACAAATAATATGCTATGTAAAGAATTCAGATTTCAGAGAGCACATGCAGAAGATCCTGACATTTCTTAACTGACTTTGAATCTGATGTTCAGAAACAGAATCCCACTGGCATATGGGAATACAAATCTGGGATACTTCCACTCTAGATTTCCATTACTCTCCAGGTGAATGAGTATGTTGTGGGCTCAACTGCAGAGTAGAAAATTAACTTTTCCACTTTTTTTTCTTCTTCTGCTTTTTATGTTTTATTTTTAAAAGAAATCTAAGTACATAGACTAGATGAGAATCACAGAGCACTCCAGCAAGGTCCTTAACTAGGAGATCAAGTGAGGACTTGAAGACATGCTAGAGTATGCTGTCTTTGACCTACTGTTGGCACAGCCTCAGCTTGTCTGAACCTCACATAACTAATGACAGAACATACAAAAAACAGAGCTTCTTGTATTGTTGAAAATCAAGCATAAGCCTGAAGGTCTAAATGTAAACCACCATATTTAAAATGTTTTGAGAATTATTGATGGACATATATGCTCTAAAATTGTCACCCTGGAGAGCAGGAATCCAAGCACTCTCATGTTCATAGATCTGTGGTTGTGCAAAGTCTTCCCAATACAGCATACTTTGCCAAAAGCTAAAAACACAATATCAAAACCACTTGCGTGTTTTCCTTAGGGAAAAGAGAAGATTAAAGTTTGGATCGTCTTCTCTTTTTTAAACAGGTACAAGCCGCTTCTAAAGCTGTCATTTGAGAATATGAAGCTGTTCATGCCCTCAAATCATAAGGTGTCTTCCTGCGCCACTCTTTTATTGAGACCTGCACTTCTGTTGATGCCAGTGTTAGGTGTGACATGGCAGTGGTTTCAAACGGGTTTGCAGCTGACCAGCAGCAGTCAGACATGGTAAGTTTCCAGATACTTATGACAAAATTCATCTCTACAGACAGGGAAATCTTATATTGGTATGAGGCTGGCAGCTCCAAGGCAACCTTGACATAAATTTTCAGCAAACATATTCCTGCCATTGCAAGCTGTGCTATCCTATCAATTCAGTGTGATTATCTAGTCCAATACCGGGAATCCACATTTAATAGATGGTTCCTGCAGCAATCCTCTGACACCATCAGCTAAAGCTTGTTCTCACTATCTTCTTTACCCTCATCTATATTGCTGTCTATAAGAGAGCTTCCCAGTTGCATGAATTGGTATGTAAGGGCAGGTATTTCCCTCATAAACTCCTGCTGTTTCTCAACTGTTTGTCAGTGCAGTAGAGGATTTTCAATATGGCATGTAATTAACTATTACTGAGAAAGTAAAAACTAAGTGTAGCAGAGAAAAATGTGATTTGTCAGGGTTGTTCCTTCCTACAGTTTTTAAATTGCACCATGTCTCTCCCAAAAATGAATTCATGAAAGACTACAATATTTTTACCAGTGAACCATACTTGTGGAAATGGAAATTCCTGGCTTCCCTCCAGGAAAATAAACACTCTATGAATAGAAACAACACCTCAACATTTCATATAACAGGGCAGTAGTGCAGATGATTATAGGACCCTTAGCATGCTGATAGTTCATGGACATCCCCAACCACTTTAACACAAATACTCATTTTGTAATGAGCTAACAAAACTAATTTTGCGCAAAAGTTGCATTTTGGAAAGTAGTTACACCAAAAAGTTTACTTGGAGATTTCACACTTGGAGCAATTGTATGTGTGAGATTTTCCATTGAGCACAGAATCCCTTTTTTGAAGCACTGAAGTGTGGTGGGAAATTCCCCTTCCCTTGCCATGGCTAGCATGGATGATGTCACCTCCGATGCAGAGCCCTCCTTCTCGGAGGAGGAGGAGTCGGAGGAGGAGACTGACGTCTAATTCCCACCCCCTCTCTCTCCCTTTCCCTGAAAATTAGAGCTACAATTTACTTGTCAGTTAAGTTCTTTGTACCACTTTTTGTTCTGGAAATTTCTAAGTTACTCGACGCCCCATTGGTTGTAACCCTTTGTATCCTCCCCCTGACTGTGTTTATTGGATGATTTGCCCTCAGATCCTCCCCTTACCCCGTTTGCCATTGGCTGTTATCCCTTTCTCCTCCCCTTTTTGTAGTCCCTTAAAAGCTGATGCACCCTGAGCTCCGGGGGCTTTTTCCCTCAGAGCTTCTCCGACCTAGAACCCCGTCCCTCCACCCCAATAAAGGAGAGAGCTGGGAGACCCCACTCCTTTCATCCTTCACCTCCTGAGTGAGTGTTTTCTATCGGCACTGCGGCAACCTACTCCGACGGGGCGAACTCTTCTCGGGGCGAGTCAGCCGCCCATTGCCTGGAGAGGCTCCAAGCCCTCGGCTGTGGCAGTTCGGCGTCCGGGCGGACGGTAATCGGGGTGAGCCACTCACCGCCATTACTACACTGAAGCTATTTGGTGGGGGCAGTCTGAGACAATCTGGCAGTGCCTTTAACATTGAAATATATCACCTTCTAAGGGCACCAGAGATCAAGGCACTAGGCCACTGACAACTTGACAGCTGTGCAACTTCACTGTGATACTATCAAATAACAGCCTGTATAAAATGCAAATATTCCCATCAAGCCAGCAATCAAGCTTAAAAGTATAGTTGTATAACCACCAATCGAAAATCCTGGTTCAATTATAACCAACTTACATAGATGCTGCTCTCCTTGTCCTTTCGTTTCCTAATTTATAGCCTTTGTCTTGGTGTTGCCTTTGTTTCTTGCTTCGATCTTGGCCTTAGCGACCATAGCCCTTTCTTGTCAGAATACTCCCACATATTTTGCTACCTAGTACTTCCTGAATATGTATCATCTCTACAGATAAATTGCATAAACCAGTACTTTGCTACAAAAAAAGAAAAGTAGTATCTACTGCAAGAGATCACATTTTCCTATCTGATGCTCCCATGGACTGCTTCCATTTCCCCAGCTATCTCAAGATAGGAAGCCCAGCTGTTTGCTTTTTTCACTTCTTTCATTAGAGTTCACACTTTACCTCCAGATACCCTGTTAGAGCAACTGTCTTCCTACACCAAAGCCCTCTGGAGATGTATAAACATTAGTGAGCATGTTAGAAGCACTAATGTGCAGAAACTTACCCTCTGCTGCATATGTGGCCTCTCAAGCTCTGTGCAGGGGTATTCCTCTGTCTGAAAATAAAAGAGAATGTATGAAGTAAGAAGGGTTCTGTGCAACTGCAGCAACACATTTTTTTTCCTCCTTATAAATGTATTTACCAGGCAAACACCCAAATCCACTGGAGTTGTGCCTGATGAGGCATCTATCCCTGCAAGGTCGTGGTCTCTGTCTCTTCAGGAAGAAGATGGTGTGCACTTCCCCTGTCCCCTCTATCTTTACCTGCCATCAGCTCTGTGGTTTCTTCCTTACCTCAGAAAGCAACGTCTTTTTATTACATGAATAGGTTTGAAATAGTATTTTTAATTATTTTACTAATACTACTGTTACTTGACCACAATGAAGATTATGGTCCTATTGTCCTCATCACAAAACTTTATGAGAGAGTCACTAGAATAGGAAAAGCATCATCTGACAGGTATCCTCTTCCCTTTAGCTTAATTCCTGCAAATGTTTGCAACGTTCTTTGTCAGACAATAATGCACTGGATGCAGTAGCATTTTACATTAAATCAGTCACCATTCTAATACTAACAGTACTCCCATAATATGTACCCAAATAAATATAAGCTTATTGTTGGATGTAAGTGATGTCGACCTTCAAAATGGATGGTCACTCCAAAACTAACAGAATTATAGAAGGAAAATTCCCTTTTTAGCCAGTATTATCCTGTCAAAGATTTTATCTTTAAGTAGTTAACTTGACAGCTTTACCAAAACTTTGCTGTAATTGAATTCCTGTATTGTGTCATTTGATTTTACTTCATACCACAATTTTTAATTCATTTAATTAACAGTATAGCCTCATGAAGCAATAATATATTTTTAAATGCCGCTTATTTATAAAACAGATATTCAGTTACATCCTCAAGCACCTCTTGCATTCAAGTTCTATACAGATTACACTCGTGCCTGACCCACAACTGAACTTAGACACAGTCTTAGATATTTAAATCCTTGCAAAATAATGTGAAACTGTGACAAACAGAATTGGGACAAGACAAGAAATTTTCAAGTCCTTTGGCAAAGGGATAGCAGAGAGCTGCAGGATGTGAAGATATTTAGAGTTTATACAGAAGAAAACCTACAAATTCAGTTAAGGCACCCAATAACAATTTTCCACGCAATTTTTTATTTATATATAGGGGGTTTATTTGGTTGGTTAGTTCATCTTGGTTTGTGGTTTGCTTGTTTTTAATAAAAAAGATGCAATAAATATTTTACTCCAGAAAATGGCAGAACTGACTTATAAAAAAAAAGAGAGAGAGACCCATATAACTCATCATCTTTCAGTGGAATGAGGTTTTGTTAATTTTTGCGTCTCACTGCATCTAAAGTGGGAGATGAAACCTCTTAGTAATGTCAAGTTGTGAATGTAAGATGACAATCACAAAGTGCCTCTCTTTTACATCCTTTCAAAGATATTGTGTCCTACCATAGGTTCCATACAATTGTTTGATGAATTAAGAATTATTATTTGCTGGATTTAATTAGGTTTTAAAAATACTTTCCATAAATTTCTTAGTGCAATTTGAATTCCATCATAATAAGTACAAATAACTAAAGGCAACTATTTAAACATGCACAGGTCAAAACTACATGATATACAAGCTATTTCCTTATTTTCTACTATGGCAATTTTACATAGCATTTTGTCACCTTAACAGAACTAAAACCAGGGGTTCACACTTAATAGCGGATGCCAGCCTGATTTCTTTAAATGCCTCTGGTTAAATGAACAGCCTTACGGCATCCAAGTATTCTGTTGTGACAGTGTGTGAGGATCCCCGGTGTCCCAACAGCAGAATGTATTCAGGAATACTGAAAGAATAAAATACAATAAAATAAGATGTTACTGTGGCAACCGTCCCGCCTCACGGCGCCACTCCGCTCGTCGAAGTCCGCAGGGGAGACGCGGGGCCGGGGCTGGCGCGCAGTTCTCGCAAAGGGCCTCTAGATGCCGCTGTTTACTGCGGTTCGAGCCGCGCGGCCGCTCGGAGGAGACCGCGGCGAACTGAGCGAAATGCATCTGACAGGTATGGTTTGAGCCTAAGCCTGCTCTCCTGACGTCAGTGGCCAAGACTGCCAGCAGTTTCAGGGAAAACAAGCAGAGCTTCTATATTTATCTGTAACACTGAAAAAAAAAAAAAACAAACCACCAACTTGTACTTTTCCTTCACTAAATAGGACTGTTCTTTGAAATACAATTGAAAGAGTTTTCATTGTATCCTAAGCCATAAAATGTACCATAGGAATGCTTCCTAATTACAGCAACTCCTTCTTACATACACACATACTTACTTATTCTGGATGTCTTTGTTTTAAAATGACACTGTATAAATATTAATCTTTTTTTCCCCAACTATTCTTTGTTCCATGATCTACACTCATTGTAGCACAATAAATTTGAGTTCATTAGATCAGTTACTGCTATTTAGATGTAAATGTCTTCGAGAAAGATTAATTACTCTCTAATTCTGATTTAAAAAAAAACCAAAAAGACACCAGGATAATGAAGACATTCTCTGACATGTCTGTGATTAAGAAAATCCTCCAAAACCAAAAAATCCCAAAACCCACAAACACAAAAAAAACCCCCACAGAAAGTCCCTTTGTGCCTCCATATAACACAGTTCACAGTAAATAAAATTTTGGAAAGTGTGTGGGTAATTTTTATGAGATTTGAGCTAGTAAATTAGGCTAGATAAAGCTCCAGGAAGCCATTTAGTAGCTGAAATGTTCATGTTCAAGTTGCATATCCATAACAGGGGCACCTTGGTTGCCTCTAGAACACATGGGAAGAGTGTGAAATTCCAGAGTGCTATCTTTCAGAAATGAAAGAGAGACCACTCTTTCCTATAAACCAGTCAGAGAAGGAACTGTGACTACCATGGTGATTTATCCACAAGCATATGGAGGGCATGTAGTTATACATGTAACTTTTCAATTTGCACCTTCTGGCAGATTCTCCTAAAGAACGAGAGAGCCCTGTTTAGGCAACTGAAAGCAAATGTTATTAGGAATGCTTTCAAATTACCTGACCTCTTAGAAGCGGAAAACAAGCCACCAAGAGCACTTGAATCACAGGGTAGAAATTCATGACAGTTCTCTGAGCAAGTAGGAGAGCCAAGATGCATTTTTAACTTTGTCCTGTGGGACTCAAGCCAAGATGCATTTTTAACTTTGTCCTGTGGGACTCAAGCATGCAGCCCGTTCCATTGGTAAACCTGCAACTCATTGATTACTTGTGGAGGGTCAGGCTTACTGACACTATGAAGGGTTTTCCTGAATGACAGTTTCATGCATGAGATGTACACAGCTCATGGAGTAGAGTGCAAGCCAAGACTCACCCTCCAGTCTCATCTCCAATGCTTGAGAGTCAGCACACACACACACAACCTGCCGCAGAAGGACTTAATCGCATTATCAAAGTGAATAGCATCATCAGGAGACATGGTAAAGATGTTCTTCCAGAAATTAGGAGTCGTGATTTTGAATCTATAAAGACAAAAACTGAATAAGCGCCTTGTGGGCTAAAGGAATACTAAACCCACTTAAACACAAATTTCATGGTTGTGCTTAAATATAGAGTAAAACAAAACGCACTATGTTTTACACAAAGCTTGATTTTGTAAGCATGCACTGTTTTGCCCAGTGAGAAGAGGAAAAGGATCTTATTTGTATATCCGGAAACGGCTTGAGATATGCATTGCTTAGACAGGCCAAGACTAAGAGGTTTTTGAACAGCCACAAAAGTACAAATTCAGCTTCCCAGAACTATTTAAATTGAAGCAAGCTGTGGACAGACCTCCCCCAGTTTGATGACATTTAAGTTCAGAATTTTAGGATTGCAGTGCAAGGTAGATGTCTATATACTGTCCATAACTTACTTGAGACATCTAAGATCTTTATAGACCTGTTTTTTGAGGCTTTGGGGTTTTTTTAACCATATAGCTTCTTAGTGGTTTTCCAATACCATGCAAGATCTACTGCACATCAGAACAAACAGTATCAGTGTTAATAAGAACAGAATTTGTGACTGCATACTTTAAATTGGAGGTCCCTTAGGCTAAGTGGGAACACTAACATAATCATTTGTAATGCTAACTTAAAGAATGCAATTAAAGAAAGAATTATCAAAATGAGCCTCCTGTCTGTATTTAGTGAGGAGGAGCTGGGTTTTCAACATTACCTCTTCTTAATACTGCGAAAACATGTAAGTCCTGATCTTGAAATGAGTTCCTTATACCTTAAAGCCCATGTTGAGGCACAGCACAATTCTGCTTCATGACCATTTTTTTCTTTTCCATTTTTGGGAAAACTGAAACATAGGAACTTCTGCAAGAGAACCAGTTAGGTTCAACTTCCATAGGTTGATTGAAAGTTTACACCCACTAATAAATAAAAAAGAAATAAACCAGAAAGATTACTCTTTAGCCATAGATGTATCACAGCCAAAGAATCTAAGCTTTGGCAAAGGCCTTCACCTTACAGTACTTTACATTAAATGTTTCAAAGCAACACATGGGTGTGGCTGAGGCATACCTGCATAGCTGTTCCATAGAGATCAGTGTAGGGCACTGAGCTATCACAGACCAAAGTGGAGTGACAAAACCACTTTTGTCACGTTCAAAGACTTAGATTCAAATACTTCATGGGGAACAAAATTGAAGGCTCACAACTCCACTGGTTCTCTTGTAGTAGCATAGGTGTGTGCTCAGAGAAAGATTCTTGCTATGCCATCTTTACAATGTATGTATCTTCAGGGCTAGCAGACAGTCTCTTCATTCACTTAAATGTGGTCATGTTCATAGGAATTTCATAGTTTTTGGATTAATTGTTTTTTATTACTTCTGTCAGTAATGAAAAGCATATTATTGTGCTGAATACAACTGGCTGTCTCACTGTATATCCTGAAGTCCTCTGGCACGCATGCTATTAGAAAAAAAGCCTCTTCAGTAAGGCTCCCTACATTTATCAGTCAAGAATCAGCTGAACAATAATGTAAACCAAGAAGTAGCTGAACTTCACCTTCTTGAAATGACTAGTGTTCAGTATATGAAGTTTATTGAACAGCACAGGTGTTTTGCATGATTGACAGCATTGCACCAGTGGGGGAAAAGAAGGCTTTGTAATTACTACTCCTCCCTGGTATGGTAATAGCATATGGAGGGTGGATCTGGTTTTACAATTGTTGACATACTTTGCAATGCCTTAAAGTGAAAGACCTCACAATTATGTTTTCCCCTAGCATCTGATGCATTTCATCTGAGCTTTCAGTCCAAGAAAATCTGCAGGTTTCCTTTTTACTGCACAAATTTACTGTCTTCAGTGACAAATAGTTATATAGATATATGCTGTAGAGAAGAAGAATGTCTAAAGAGGACTGTGAACAAACTTGAGTTACTGTTTTCCAAAATATTCTATCTTGGAAACAAGTATCCACTTCTCATCACAGTCCTGAGGTTTGCAAGTGCAGATACAAGCGAATCAGACAGAAGGCCATCAGTCTATCCAAGCTTTAAAAAGATAAAGGGGAAAGACGGAGATATGAAAGAGAATCTAAGAACTGATCCCTGTAAATCCATCTGAAAATAACAACTTTCTGGCCTATGTCAGAACAAATTTTGTCAGGAAAAAAACTTTGGAACTTCCAAGCTATTCCTAATATTGCATTTTTCAGATTATAAGGTGTCCTCCCTGGGAGGGGGGATTTTCCTTGCTCACACAATCTGAGTCCGCCCAAGCCCAGTAGCAGGGAAAAGGGTGACGGGTGCCTTGTTAGGCTTTGCTATAGACCACTGCAGCAGCCTACTGCCTGTGTTAGGACTAAAAGCAATCTAATCTACCTGTCTAGACAAGGCTTTGCATTGGTCTGATCCCCTTCTTTGGTGCTGCTTGTGATATCCAGAAATTTGACAAGGAAAGCAATTATTGATCAGTCTGAGGTGTGTTTTGCTGTGATAATTGTCTAAGCATGACTGAGTGATGCCCCTATAGATAGGTGCTTACTTATTTCCTGATGCATGTCGTCCTCAGAGCGACAGAAACATTGATAAGAGAGAGGACAAAATGACTAACTTTGATGGAGTTTGTGTTGAAACATCTGCTGCTTGTCAACATGGGAGGCAGAAGCAGTGATTTATTAGTTATAAGCAAGGAAAACCAATGAAACTCTGACTTATTCTTCCCCAAACTATTTTGTGACTAAGAATGCCCAGTAAATTCTCATAAAGGGAGAATACTGCCCCATTATCTGTATATTTTTACTTTGCTTACATTATAACGTACCTCATACACGATAACACATTATTTACTTTAAGACTTTGAGTACTTTCTGCCTATTAAGGAACCTGGACAATAAAGTCACTAAATGGAACACTGAAAATCTACAGAGAAGTCAAATTGTGGTCATTTAGATTTTTTTCTCTTGCCTAGAATCTAAGTATTTTTAGGATATTGAACAGAATGTAAATTATAGCAAAGATATTTGGTGATATTTCCTATTCTCCGAATACATACCAAACACAGACCTGTAATTTTCCCCCAACGTTTTTGTGAGAGTAATTTTATTTGGATTAATCCTTTCTTTCTGGCTCAGCTATGCATGAGCGCTCTGCAGAATTCTGGCTTCCATATAAAGAGGAGCTCAGAGAGGAACTGGCCTCTAGAAAGCCAAAATTACATCAAAGTGCTTCCCCAGAAAATGGTGGCATGTACAGAGTCGGGGTGCTGCTGCCCATAGGAGGAAGGCACACACCTTCTCTTTTACAGCTTTTGAGCCCTGAAGAACAAAGGGTCTTTGAAAATCACAGCCATGCCAAAAAGGATGTGGTACAGGAATCTGTGCTCTTCCCTTCAGTGCATATGCATGGCAAATAGATGGGCATCATCTGCTCAATGAAAGGGTGTAGCTTTAGCAATATTTCTATCACCAGAACACTAAACATGCAACTCCCAAGAGAGAAAACCTCAAAACCATAGATTTCTTGGTTTAACTGGAACGTTAAGAAATCCAGAAGTGTTAGAAATGAGAAGAAGCAGTAATAACAGCATGATGCTTTTAAACAGAAATTAGTCATCAGTCTGCCTGCCTTTGTAATGCCTGCCTATGTCTATGTCAAACAGGAATTTTTTCTTCCCGGAGGACACAGGGTTTAATCAAGCTTTACTACCTTAGTAACCTTTTGTAAATGGTGAAGGCATGACTGACATAAGAGTAGGACTGAAAAAAAGAAGATATTTAGGTTCAAATCCAGACGTAAAGATGTCAATCTCATTAATGCGAGTTAGTGTGGGTATATATATTGATTTAAATTGAGCATTTTCCATTTTCTGTGCACAAGGAGAAGGTCATAAGTTGAAAGCAGAAAAACAAAGTAAATGCCTGTCTTGGTAAACCATGACAATGCCTGAAGGAGGTCTTATTCTACGTTTTGGGTCTAATTCTGATCCTGTCAACATTGCATCAGCATAACTCCATCTATCAGATCTACATTGCCATTTCGATGGAAATGAAAATGCTTCAGTAAAGCTTTCTTCAGTCATTTTTTGTAAGCCTTTAGACTTCCTTTCTTTTTACTTCTCCTATTTTTAAACAATAAAGCACCAATAAGACATCAGGTTATTTGCAGGTTTTGGAATATTTTCACCTTACACGAAAGCACATTGGTTGGAATCTGCTTCTGTATTCTGATTCACCAGGTATTTCCATCATAACAAATGACATGAGTGCAGCAAAGAACTAAGCATTTTTTTTCTTTTTGTGCCACATGAAATTACATCTAAGTGGTCTGATAATTGGATTTTAAACAGCACTTATTACTCTCTTTTAGTTATATCCAAATGGATTTTTATTGTTATACTAAAGAGATACGAAAGCCCTGCGAGGGAGAAAAAGCCCCACACACTTTCAGATCAGCAATTCAAGCCTGTACATTAATCTGTACCTTTAAATAAACAGCAATAATTAATAGGAGTTGGGCACCTTGTGGTATTGTATAGGGACAGGGATTAAACCCTGGCACTGCAAAATGCCAGTTTTCAGCTTGTGCATTTGTAGACCCTTCAGAGCCATGAACTGACATTTGCAATCTTTGTCAGTCAAAAAAAAATGGCAAATTCAGTTAAATTTAGTTCTGCCATTCAAATGGAATGAAGGTCGTCACCTGCCCCTTTTGTGATTTGATTATCCAGGGACTGAGTTCATTTTCCTGAAGAAAGACAGATTAAAAGGTCCCAATTCTGCAACTCTTGCCCCATCTCAGCACCTCAATTGGCTTAAATTATTAATCATTAACTGACTTAGCTATTGCTATTTATTTAAGAGTACCGATTATTATATAGTCCTGAACTGCTTGCTTAAGTGTTTTTCCTTTCCTAGAGCTCTCACAACCACTCTGAAAAACAATTAAACACATTTTGAAATTACAAAAATGAGTATATTAAATAAATAGAATTTATAATTCAATTACCTGGCTTTTTGAAATGCTGTAGTTATGTATAGTTTACCCAAAATACTTTTATTGACTTCATTTGAACTACTCATGTAAATAAAGACTACAGGTCCAATCCTTCTACCCAAGAAGAGAAGGTAACTCTGAAGTAAGTTCCTGAATTCCAAACCATTAGGTGTACAAAGTCTGGACCAAAGCATCATGCTTGCAGGGAGAAACACGCTTGTAAGGACGTGAAGAACACATGGGCTCCACAATCCTCTCCATATGCTGCTCCAGCCTCTGTGGCATTCCCATCTCTTGCCTTCAGAGATGCCCTGAAGTTTTGGGGGTTAGGAGTGCAGCAGATTATAAGCATCACTTTTTGGCCCAGTGCTTCTTGTAAGAAGTGGGTTTCCTGAGGTTACTGTGAGACTGAATTGTGGCAGAAGCTGAAATCACGGACACGACAATGCCAGTGCCAGTTAGTGCAAAGCGAATGTCTGCCCTGTGGAGGTGGACTCCTTCATGGATTAAAAGCTACCCATAGCAGGGGGAGTCTTCAGTTCTTTACCTGCCACACTGAACTCCTAACCTCTTTTCCTTCCAGGGACAATCACATCAGGAACACCCTGAGAGATCTCAGCAAAACTGGAAATTTGGCCTTGAATATTTCCTATTGCAGATGGGACCAAGGATGTATTTGCTAAGGATTTAAGCAACATTCAGAAACAAGACCTCTGGGGAAAATATTAAGGATTGCTCAATTGTTAGCACAAAACTTGCTCAAGAGGATTTTTATAATGCATTTTCACACTATGCTGGACTGAAGAGGACATCCTATAGTTGCACCATAGGTCAGGTTCCAGTGTTGCAGTGCTATGCCATGCAATAAGAAAGCTCATTCATTAGCATATGAATCAGCTCTCCACAGAAAGTGGTAGAACTGCAGGAGAGGAAAAGCCATTTTGCTTTAATAATAACAGCCTGTAAGAGGCAATCCCAGGTACAAAATGATCAAGTGACCAGAGCCAGTTCAGTGAAGAATGATAGCATTTTATGCTCAACACCTCAAGATTAAAGTCTTTAGTTAGCTAAAGCATAATGTGAATCAGTTTCATGTATAATGCATTGTGTGAGCCCGTAGCCACTGTGATACAATGTAAGCAATTCCATTTAGTGCAATTTGACTATAGCTAGTACAGAATAATTGGAGTCAGTTTCTAGCATGGTAGAATTTGAGTAAAATAAGATATGGAAAAGAATTTGATACATAATAATATGGAGGCAAAGATAACAAGCAATGATGTGGATGAATAGTTAGTATGTTATAATACAGAAGTAATTTTAATAGGTTGTGATGTGATTACGGGTCCAGTGTTCTTATACATGGACAAAAGGCTAATCCATAATGGTAAAGAAATGCAACTATTAAGAAACAGTATAAATGAGGGCACCACAGCTGCATTTGAGAAGAACATACCAACAAATACTGCAGTCTTCTCAAATGTAAGAGTGGTGGAATAAACATCTACTGGAGGATAAACATTGCTACTCAAGTGAACACGGGACGTGTCTCAGAGCAGTTCCTCACACTGCAGGGGTGGCATTAATGCTGCACTGAGCAATTCCAACTCCTGCTCAGGAACTCAGCCCTTTCCATTATTTTTCTACCATTATAAGAAGCAGTTGTGACAGTTCTAGCCTCTTTGGTACTCTGGGCCTCAATTTTGCAATCTGGTGTGCAAAGAGAACGGTTTGAAGACCTGCCTCCTCTGTGAGGTTCATCACGTATGATTAGTTAAAGAACTACAGCGTTTTAAAGCAAGCACATAAACATTAACATGACAGATCTGCATGTAAACATCTTCGGCTTTCTAAAATTACTTCAGAAAAAAGCAAAAACGTTCTATCATTGTGACTTGTGATTGCATTGGGTTTAAATACAACAGACACTAGTTCATTGAAATTT
The DNA here is from genome assembly GCA_018881555.1 of Amblyornis subalaris. NCBI lineage: Eukaryota > Metazoa > Chordata > Aves > Passeriformes > Ptilonorhynchidae > Amblyornis > Amblyornis subalaris. The sequence continues at coordinate 1,373,328 of JACAXG010000164.1, read as the reverse complement.
TTTTTTAATCTTCCTAACTTTTCATGAGTCTAACCCCGTGTACATGAGAAGAGCTCATTTATGAGCATGTGCTAATCAGTTGTGACTACAAGTTTAAGTCATCCATGAGCAAACAGAAAACTATTCAGCTTAGCAATAAAGTTAAATAATTATTACCAGGCTATGTGATGTGACTACAATGTGACATTGAAATGACTATGGTGTGATTAGAATAAGAATGTTATATGCCTGTGATGTTACTAGAATGAGGCTATAAAACGTCTGTGATGCCATACTGCTGTGATATGACTAGTGTCAGGAAAAATGTGTGCATTATTAATGCATACATAAACATGCCATATTTCAGAAGCAGACTGCATTACACAGAATGCTAGAAGTTCTAATTATCTCCTTTATTAATGGCTGTTCTACTTTATATTTTAAAAGACAGAAGAACTGCATACTTAATTCATTTACAGAATTCTTTTTCTAAGTGGTTTGGCAGTAAGGTTGCCCCTTCATGTCACTTTCTTGACTTTCAATGCTGGGGCTCTAGCCATCCTTCCTGTATTACATAATGAAGATTTTTCTTAAACTATTATTAGATCCAGTTCCGTTTTCTAACGTTACTTGATGTCATCAAAACTGGGATCAATTTTTTTCCTGTGTGTATCTATAACAAAGAGTATTTTGGACACAACTACAAAGCACAGCAAAACTGAGAGCATTTAATCTTTACGCATCATGGGATTACAGGATGTGCAATGTTCACACACAGTGTCTGCATCCATACGACTCACAAGGATATGTACATTTATCAGTATGTAGCACACAATTCCAAGCCATGCAAATTACTGACCTCTGAGAGGTACAAGCAGCTTCCACCATTAGTTATCGGTGTGTCCTATGTGCAGACACATACAGGAGTCTGAGGCAAAGAGCCTGCATGTGAAAACATAAAATCTTCAAGGTAGAACTCCTATCTTTAGCTCACCAATGCTATCAACTGAAAATGTGCAAATGAGATAGTACCACATACAGAAAGAGTAAAATGCTGATGTTATCTTTGTTTTTTTCTGTGCATATGTATTTGAAAGGCTTAACCAGAACCARCAGCCAGCATTGCCACATACCTGGGCATACTAAATTGGATAGGTTCTGTCATATGGCTTGTAAGTTCAAGCTGAGAAAAACTAGCAATAAAAGCACAGTCAAATGAAGGTTCATTCATGCTTCGGAAAACGTTGAAAAAGGCACTACATATAATGCACTATAGATAATGCACTATAATCATCTTCTTGTCACGCTTTTGAGGTCACTCATATCGTAATACATTGGCATTTTATTACAGTGTCTTCCAGGCATGTGATGCTTCTTTGTGGCTAGCTGGATAATTTACCTGTGTCATTTATGGGGAAGGCGAAACGATCACTTTTATTATTTATCAAACCACAGAGAGGAGGAATCTTTTCCAGTTCAATGTTTAAGCAGACAAAACCCAAACCAGCAGAGTAGCTCTCTCCCTCCCTTGGCGAATGTCTCGGCTGACCCTTCGGGAAAGGGAAGGAGAAAGGTGTGCAGGCGTAAATGGGAGCCGAGACAGGGCTGGAGTCAGAGCAGCGTGAATTATAGATGAAAGGGCATGTATTAAATATAAGGCCGAACCAGGCGAAAGCGGGCCGGGGCAGCGCTTGCCTCCGAACCTGTGCGGCGCCGGGCGGCAGCCCCGCGGCCACCGCTCCGCTCCAGGCCCGACTCGCACCGCGGGCGGCGGCGCTGCCCCGCGCAAACGAGACCGAGCACGCACTGGGGCATCCCCCCCCGCCTCTAAAAACCCCAAACCACACCACCAACCCAAACCCACACCAAGCCCTTATTTTCCGAATTGCCCCTGAACTACGCGCAAACCCGATGATGCTTTCCGCCCCCTCTGCGCCCACCCCTCCCGCGCTGCCCTCCGCGGCCGCCGGGACGCTGCGCCCCCGCCCGCGGAGCGCCGGCCCGGTGGCCGCGACCCTCGCGCGTCTCCGTCGTGCTCCTCCCGTGCCGTGCCGTGCCGTGCCGTGCCGTGCCGTGCCGTGCCGTGCCGCGCCCCGCTCCCGCCGCGTCCCCGCGTCCCCTCGCCCCCGCCGGTGCCCTCCGCGCGGCGCGCAGCCCCCGCGCCGCCCGCTCGCCCTCCCTCCCGCGCGGTCCGGGCGGGAGCGACGTGCCCGGCGGCCAATGCCGGGGCCGCGCTCCGCCATCCACCGCCCCCGCCGGYGCGGGCCAATGCGCTGCGGCGGGAGGGGTGGCCTCGCGCCGCTCCCACCCTCCCTCTGGGCTTATTGAGAGTTATATCAAGAATTTCAGTTCAGAGAGAGAGAGGGAGAAGGAGAGAGCGTATGTGAGGGAGAGAGGCTGGGAGGGAGGGACGGAGGGAAGGAAGAAGAGAGGGAGGGAGGAGGGAAAGCGCCGCCGCTTCCTCCCGTCGCTAAAGCAATAACCTCTTAGGATTTTCTTTTTTTTTTTTTTCTTTTTTTTTTTTTTTTTGGTGGGCAGCTGTCACCCCAGAGCTAAAGAGGGAGAAGCACCGCCAGACCAACTCTTGCCATTTGCAGTCAGAAGTTGCAGACTTCATGTAGCTGCCTCTTCTCTGCCGAGAGAGGGATGGGAATGGTGTGCAGTGCAGAGTGGAAAATACCCCCGCTCTAAGAAGTGCACCGGATTTTTGTCTCCTGTTTGTTTGGGTTGTTGCGTGCACGTTAGACACCCAAAGGATCGCCGCTTCATAGGAATGAAACGTGCAGAGGATGACTAACGACAGAACTGTGAATTTGTTCCCTGGAGTTGCTAATTTGCCAACCCGAAGCAACACATATCTCGAGGAGGAAGCGTTTGGCTGCTGCTGATTTCTCCAAAACTGGTGATTTACCAGATGCATTGTGCTGTATCTGCTGGAACAGATCATTGCTTAGCTGCAGCAGATCGTCAAAGGTAGACAACTAACGTAAGTGCAAAGTTACCCTTAGACTGGGATGCATTTCCTTTAAAGAAAAAAAAAAAAGCCAACACTCAGTATATTTATCCAGGGAAAGAATCAGTGTTTGGGATTCAGTTGATGTTGGTGGCAAAGGCTCACCTACTCGCTCTCTCTGCATCCCTACCTGCATTACTCTGCTGGAAGTAATCACAGGCATCAGTTTCCGTGCAGCTTAATGCAGATAAGATTAGTGCTTAGGGCTGCCTAGTTCCGTCAAACTGTAGGTGCTGGCAGCCTTGCACCCCGATAATTCGCGGTTAGCAGTGCATGCAAACAGAAGTCTGTCAGTYGCTTTCCTTTTTTTTTTCCACCTGCATTATTAGTCTGCAGTATTTATATGTGGCAGTTGCTAATATTCTGAAGGGAGATCAGTGTCAATGGGGAAAGGCTGCACCTTTTTTCCTCCTCATGTCATCAGAAAATGTATATTCCCCCCCATCTGTAAACATGCTTCCTGCTTCTAAGTTACATTTGGAATTTCCAGCCTCCTGATTTAGACTGTGTTTAAAAACAAATAAAGTTTTAGGTTATTAAACAGAAGGAGAAGTATCCAACATCTGGAGAAGAAACATTGAGCTGAGAGTGTAAGAAACTGTAAGTCCTGTTATTGTCTCATCAGTTAACAGGGATGTGAAGTAGCCAGTGACGACTGCTGCAGCAGCAGCATGTCCGGGTGGTTATTTCCCAGTACGATAGCTATAGAGGGGCATGCAAGGCACAGAGAGCAGAGAAAAATCTGGTTAGCAAGAGCTAAAAAATATGTATGGAAGCAAACAGCAAATTACATTTGGCAGCTGACATAGCAGTTAGAATCCAGAAGTAGTCCGGGAAGGTTTTTCACTTGCACCAAATGACTGGGTGGAGGAGGGTAGAGGGGGAATGCACGTTACGGATTACACGGTGTACCAAGACGTTATTCAGAAAGTACGTGTCGAAACAGTAGCTACCCTTAATCCTGCAAATAGTTATTTTAATTTGTACTCTCTGCAAATGCAGCCGATGGGATATTGTGCATTTGTCCGGAGGGCTTGCTTGTAAAAGGGAGCAGCAGGAAAATGTACTGCTGGAAGCGTGCATTGCAAAAACAAGTAGTAGTTGGAGATTGTGGATTTATCATGCCTAAAAAAACAATAATGCTGTTCTGTGTGGTTGTGTTGACAGTGATGTCTCCAAATAAGAAATGAGATGTAATGCATCCTGCAGTCCATGCATGCCTCCTCTTGCAAATCGCGCATCATTCCTCTCTGGAAACCTTTAAGTCCTAAAATCCGTGAAAAGAGAATAAAAACATTATCATGGACCTGAGGGATTTTTACCTGTTGGCTGCTTTGATTGCCTGTTTAAGGCTGGATTCTGCTATAGCTCAAGAACTTATTTACACTATTAGAGAGGAGCTGCCTGAAAACGTCCCCATAGGGAACATACCAAAGGACCTGAACATTTCTCATATCAATGCTGCCACAGGGACCACTGCCAGCCTTGTCTACAGACTGGTGTCTAAAGCAGGGGATGCGCCTCTGGTCAAAGTGTCCAGTAACACAGGGGAAATCTTTACAACGTCTAACAGAATAGACAGAGAAAAACTATGTGCTGGAGCTTCCTATGCAGAAGAAAACGAATGTTTCTTTGAACTTGAAGTGGTGATTCTCCCCAATGACTTTTTTAGGCTGATCAAAATAAAAATCATTGTAAAGGATACTAATGACAATGCACCTATGTTTCCATCCCCTGTCATCAATATCTCCATCCCAGAAAACACTCTGATCAACAGTCGCTTTCCGATCCCATCAGCAACAGATCCTGACACAGGTTTCAATGGTGTGCAGCACTATGAGTTGTTAAATGGGCAGAGTGTCTTTGGACTGGATATTGTAGAAACTCCAGAAGGGGAGAAATGGCCTCAGCTGATTGTGCAGCAGAACTTGGACAGAGAGCAAAAGGACACCTATGTGATGAAAATCAAAGTGGAGGATGGAGGTACCCCCCAGAAATCCAGCACAGCTATCCTGCAAGTCACAGTAAGTGATGTCAATGATAACAGGCCAGTGTTTAAAGAGAGTCAAGTAGAGGTCCATATACCAGAGAATGCCCCTGTAGGCACCTCTGTAATTCAACTTCATGCTACAGATGCAGATATAGGAAGCAATGCAGAAATCAGATATATTTTTGGTGCCCAAGTTGCCCCTGCAACCAAAAGATTTTTTGCTTTAAACAACACCACAGGGCTGATTACAGTTCAGAGGTCCTTAGATCGAGAAGAGACTGCTATTCACAAAGTGACAGTGCTGGCTAGTGATGGTAGCTCTACACCGGCCCGAGCAACTGTCACCATCAATGTCACTGATGTAAACGATAACCCTCCTAACATAGACCTCAGGTACATAATAAGTCCCATCAATGGCACAGTGTACTTATCTGAGAAGGATCCCATCAATACAAAGATTGCCCTAATTACGGTTTCAGATAAGGACACTGATGTAAATGGCAAAGTGATTTGTTTCATTGAGAGAGAGGTCCCCTTCCACTTGAAAGCGGTTTACGACAACCAATATTTGTTAGAGACTTCTTCCTTGTTGGACTATGAGGGCACCAAAGAATTCAGCTTTAAAATTGTGGCTTCTGATTCTGGCAAGCCCAGTTTGAACCAGACTGCCCTGGTAAGAGTTAAGCTGGAGGATGAAAATGACAACCCTCCGATTTTCAGCCAGCCTGTAATTGAGCTGTCAGTTTCTGAAAACAACCGGCGTGGTCTATACTTAACAACTATTAGTGCCACAGATGAAGACAGTGGGAAAAATGCAGACATTGTTTATCAGCTTGGTCCTAATGCCTCCTTTTTCGATCTGGATCGAAAGACAGGAGTTTTGACAGCTTCCAGAGTTTTTGACAGAGAAGAGCAGGAGCGTTTCATTTTCACTGTTACAGCCCGAGACAACGGCACCCCTCCTTTGCAGAGTCAAGCGGCTGTAATTGTTACTGTGTTGGACGAAAATGACAACAGTCCCAAATTTACTCACAATCATTTCCAGTTTTTCGTATCAGAGAACTTACCAAAGTATAGCACGGTGGGGGTGATCACGGTGACTGATGCAGATGCCGGGGAAAATAAGGCAGTGACCCTTTCCATCCTGAATGACAATGAAAACTTTGTGCTGGATCCGTACTCTGGAGTTATAAAGTCCAATGTTTCTTTTGATCGAGAACAGCAGAGCTCTTACACCTTTGATGTTAAGGCAGTGGATGGAGGGCAACCTCCCCGCTCTTCTACAGCGAAAGTAACCATAAATGTGATGGATGTTAATGATAACAGTCCTGTTGTCATCTACCCACCTTCTAATACTTCTTTCAAGCTAGTGCCACTCTCAGCAATTCCAGGATCGGTGGTAGCCGAAGTCTTTGCTGTGGATATAGACACTGGCATGAATGCTGAGCTGAAGTACACAATTGTAAGTGGCAATAACAAGGGTTTGTTCCGGATTGATCCAGTGACAGGTAATATCACTCTGGAAGAAAAACCGACTCCTAATGATGTGGGGCTGCATCGCTTGGTTGTCAACATAAGTGATTTGGGTTATCCCAAGTCCCTGCATACTCTCGTGCTTGTATTTTTATATGTAAATGATACTGCTGGAAATGCCTCTTATATTTATGACTTGATACGCAGGACTATGGAAACACCTTTGGATCGGAACATAGGGGACAGTAGCCAACCCTACCAAAACGAGGACTATCTCACGATCATGATCGCTATTGTGGCGGGTGCCATGGTCGTCATAGTGGTGATATTTGTCACCGTTCTTGTTCGCTGTCGACACGCGTCCAGATTCAAAGCTGCCCAGAGGAGCAAGCAAGGTGCTGAGTGGATGTCTCCCAATCAAGAGAACAAGCAAAACAAGAAAAAGAAAAGGAAGAAAAGGAAATCTCCAAAGAGCTCTCTTTTGAACTTTGTGACCATTGAGGAGTCCAAACCTGATGATGCAGTTCATGAACCTATCAACGGGACAATAAGCCTTCCAGCAGAGCTGGAGGAGCAAAGTATAGGAAGATTTGATTGGGGCACAGCACCACCAACAACCTTTAAGCCTAACAGTCCCGACCTTGCTAAGCATTACAAATCTGCCTCTCCGCAGTCTGCTTTTCATCTCAAACCTGACACTCCAGTTTCAGTGAAAAAGCACCATGTGATTCAGGAACTCCCGTTGGACAACACCTTTGTTGGTGGTTGCGACACCCTTTCCAAACGCTCTTCCACTAGTTCAGATCACTTCAGTGCCTCAGAGTGCAGTTCCCAAGGAGGCTTCAAGACAAAGGGCCCCTTACACACCAGACAGGTAAACGAGCACTTTTACTGGTCTATAAGTACTGCATACAAGTGCCCGATCAACCAGTATTGAAAGTGCCACTGTGTTGTGGGGTTTTGTTTCATTCTAATTTAATTAAGTTAACGTTGTGGGGGGAACAAAAAAAAAAACAAACACCAAAACAAGAACAAACAAAGCAACAAAAAAACTCTTGACCCTTTTATCATTTACCTGGGGCTTAACCATGCATTTGCAAAATGCCTCTGATATTTTGGGTTTTGAAGAATACTGATTGTTAAAGGACTGGCCTCTGTGCATGTGCACATACATGTGCATAAACACAACTGAAAAAAAAAGGGCCTTTTTTTTTTTCCTCCCCAGTATTTAACTGTCCAAATGTAAAAGTTATTGAGGAACTGTTTCCTTATATGCTAAATTTCAGTCAGAAATTTGACTGTTTCTAGATTGAAGGGATATGTACATTGTTTCTAATTTTGAAGTGAGTTGGCTTGAATTTCTTTTACAGTTCAAGCTGATTTGGAACCTTGCTAAGTTAGTGTTATTAAAAGGGTTAATTTTTTTCCCTAACAAAGACAGCCAAATTTCCAAGCTACTGCATCCGTGAAGCACGTGGTTTATTGGTAGGATATAACTAAGCCATACGTAAGTCTTCCTCTTGTTTGACTTCAACATGATTTTGTTGTAACAGATGAAAGTTGGTATCGCATAGACAGTTTGCTGCATATTTAAAAAAATGGCCAAAGCATACTTTTGAAAGGAATGCGTTCTCTGAATACATCTGAATTGTGCAGGAAAAAGAAAAAAAGTCAGTCCATTGTAAATATTTTCTCATCTTAGTAATGCATAAGTGATCTGTCTAGCTCATTTTAAACTGCGAAACGCACCATATGAAGAGGGATTAGGAGGCTGAGAGACTCATATTTCAACCAAATCCAGCATTAGTTTTTTTTCTTAGGTCTAATAATTCCTTGCTAATAAAGATTTAAATGCGGTGCTGTCTTAATTTATTTTACGGGCGCTCGTCTGCGGGCGCCGCGGGAGCGCGCGCGCGCGCGGCCCGTAGATGGCGCCAAGGCACCGCGCGGCGCGCGCTGGCCCCGCGCCAGCCCTGCGGAGGCTGAGGGGGCCGGGGGCGGGGAGCGCGGCCGGGCCGGGCCGCGGCCGAGGAGCCTCTCCTCGGACGAGAGGGCGCGGGAGCGGGCAGCGCCGGGGTGTGCGGCCTCGCGGGGCCGCTGCCTCGCAGCTCCGTCGCCGCAGAGACTCGGTCGGGGCTGCGAGTCGCATCCGTGTTCCTGCGGGCGCCGTACCCTCCGAGTGATAGTGATTTGTCTGAGTTTATTAGGGATGTGGATCCTAGGGAACCGAGTGAGACACATTCAGGCTTGTCTTTGCAAAAGGATTTTGACAGTAGCCAAGTTTAGGATAAAGTCGTCCTCTTGCTGTTGCATTAGCCTTATCTGAGATGAATGTGACGTTCCCAGAACTGTGTCTTGACTTTGGGTGTCTGTAAGGTGTCATACTAACAAGATGCTAAGAATAAAACAAGCACTTTTGAGGCAGTTCTGCTAAAGTAACTGCTGTGAAACAACTCCTTCTTACAACCAGACACTGAAAACACCACAGAAGAATCTCACAAAACCTTAATCCCTCTAAAGGACTTTAAAGAAGGGTATATTCCCAGAGCCATCTTCAAGCTCTTACACAGCACCGTACACATACTGTCAGCGTAAGTTAAAAAAAGACCAAATTTAAAGAAACCCCAAGAAATTTATAGAAGAGCTCTGCATAATCTGTGCTTAGTCGGTTGAAGTTTTCTCCTCAGTTTTAGCTGCAAAATGTAACCCCCCCCAACCACACATTCCTTTTCTCTTCTGGGATTATTTTAATTTATCTTAAATTAGCTTTACAAACTCTTTTGGGAAACTCAGACTTAACTCCTCGTAGTGTCTAGAAGCACATAGAACCCCCAAAATTATTTACCTGACAGGATGTGTAAGCTTTGCATGATGAAATAGAACATGAGGGGAAAAAACCTCCCACACCCAAACAAAACCAACTGGTAGTACTTCCAGAGTTACCTGTGTTCGTTACGTTAAATACACTGGTCTCCAGTTAATAATAATATCAATCATTATACCTAGATGTGGACCTGATTCAAATTTCACTGAGGTCTTAGTGTATTCTTTTTGAAGTTAGTAGATACTCACATTATTTGAATTGCTCCCTTCAAAAGCTGTATTGTAATATATAAATGAAAATACAACTCCTTCTTATGTAGACAGTTATCTAAACTGAGCTTGTATATTTTTATTCTGTGAGGACGCAGATAGTGTCGGGTTTTTTTCCCTCACAATGATGAGCGTTAGAGGATATAATCTTTTTATGCCTCCTAGTCAGTTGTGGCTGGAGTAGTATAGCCAGCAGTGATAGTAATCATCAGCAGTCTTCCTATTTTTCTGTTTGTAATTCCTGAAATTAGGATGCATCTTAGCTAATATTCAATGGCATAAGACTGAAATACACATTCATAGGTCTTTTTCTTAGATTTGTGATAGAGTATGGCTTTAAGCAAAGTATTCAGACTTAAAGATCTTACTGAATAGTAGTGTGTGCTAATGCCACAGCATCTGAAAAAGATTTTTAAAAATTCCTTTAGGAAGAGACAGTTCTGTGCCCTTATACTGTTTTCTTCAGGTTTAACAACTAATTTCTCTGCATCTAATGTTGATTTAAGTTACATATATATTCAGCAAGTTGTCCTGGTGTGTTTTGTAAAGAATGTGGGAATTGTTGTGGAGGATGTTAAGATAGGGAAAGATGAAATGTAGGATTAATATACGTTTAAGAAATAGTAGCATCCTCCACTTTTACTTACAATTTCTTTTTGTCCAAGGTAAATGCACACACAATGTATCTTGCAGATACTTTAATATTAGCAAAGAACTGAGACTAAGTCAGCACTTGGATTTCATTCAAGCAAAATTCTGTTACTTTTGATGGGCACGTGGCCCTAGAAATCTGTTAGAACTGGGTCCTAATTCAAAAAGCTTTTAGAATTAAAAAATATGTTGTTCAATAAAAAATTCTTAGGGTTTGGTTTTTTTNTTTTTTTTTTTTTTTTTTTTTTTTTTTTTTTTTTTTTTTTTTTTTTTGATGGTCAATTTCTGTGCAATCATCAATACATTTAGTGGAAATTCTGTGGTTAAGTCTTTACATGTCACTTTGAATTGTACAGACTGATGTTTCACAAGTACCCAGTATAAAAACCAAAGCCTCCTTCAAGTGCCTATCTTGCAGTAAACCTGGTGGATGCTCTGAAAAGAGCATTTTTGAATACTTGAACTTGGGATTGTTCTAAATGCTAATTCACATAATTAGAAGTATGGAAAGGATGTTGCACACCACCAGCTTATATAGCTAAGCTTCCAAAATCAGTGTTATGACTCATAAAGAATACTGAAATCTATGCAGGCTTCTCAATCAGTGTTCTTTTCAGTATTTGATTGAACTTTAAAATGCGCTTCAAATTAGTAAGTCGTTACACCAAACAGCTACATAGAAATACAGTAGAAGACAACATGTTGTATTCTTCTATGTGAAAGACCTCTTTTGAAAAGCAAATAAACAGACAAAAACTCCTACTCAATGTCATTAGATTAACAATAGATTAAGTAATAAAAGAAATTAGGGCCAATTTACTGTGGTTATCCCAATTTTAAATTATAACAACTTCATTTAATCAGATTTAAAGCACAGCAGTGACAAAAACCACAGGTTTAAAAATATATATCAGTGTAGGTTATGGGCAAAGCCTTCAGTCTTCATTCCTAATCAAACAGCATTTAGGCATGTGCTTAACTTTCATTAATGTGGTAGGACTGAAGCAGATCCTTAAAGTCCAAGTCACTTCAGATGTTGTCTTCAAGAAAGAGTCATAAGCACACTATAAGCACTTTTCTGAATCAAGATGATAGTTTATAAATTTTGGAAATGTGCACAGTTCTAGTAGATTCAGGAAAGCTGAATATATGTTAACACTATCCTTGTATTTCTGTGTTCTAGTGGCAGAAATTAAGGATTTGGGGCTTGAATGACACATTAAACACATTCCATACTAAAGTATATTTTTAATCTTATAGTCAATAACATAAGCTCTGTGGAAGTTGCTTTGTTCCTTTTTCAGTCAATGGACTTCTTGCCTGATCAAGGAACAAGTAGCCAGGCTCCTGCTGATCAATGCACATCACTTAAGCTTTATGTGGCAAATGTAATTGATCTTATCTTACTCTGGAGTGTTTAAATTTGTAAGTTTGGAGTTTATGTAAGAGAAAAGAAAAGCTGAAAACATTAATGACTCTTAATTTGACACACTGAGAGTGGCAATTTCAAGGTGCATAAGTTGATGGAAATCTGCATTGGAACAGCAGTGCAGAGCTTACGTCACCTGCAAATATTAAAATTCTGTAACCATAGCATTCCACAATTCTGCACGCAGTATTATTTTTAGTGGCCTTGTTTCATCACTTAGTATAAATAAAAAATACATACATTCTTTTGTATGCGTAATTTGGTTTATGTGTTAGCATGAATATTAGTCTTGGGTGAGAACTAGTCATCTGGAAAAGTGTCTGCATGTAAAATTCAATTGTTTTCTAGGTCTGTATATTTATATATCTATACTAAAATATTAGAAATTGTGAAAATGTACAGTGTATTTTTTCTATTGTAGTATAACTGAAAAATAGGTTAACAGATTTTGCTTGACTGTCTAAAGAAATTCATCTTTGAGCTGAGACCAAGCATGGAAAATTTCAGCCGAAAAGAAGAATTTTTCAGAAAGTTAAGAGCATGTGAAAACTGGGGGTTATAATGGAAATCTGAACATAACCCTAAGCTATAATGCCATTTTCAGTAGTGACAGTAGACATGCTAAACTAGAGTAGGGAACATTTTGTGTATACAGATCAGACGGTAAAAGCTTAGTAAGCTTCATTTCTCTTTAAACGTTTCCTGTGCAAAAGATTTTTATCAGAATCACTGGAGTCTCATCTGTCCTGAATATCCCAAGCCAAAGTTTCACATATGCTAAGAAATGTGTGCCACACACGTGAGTGAGAACTGGATCTTGAGAGTTTAATGCTATTGGAATTTTGTGATAATGTTTTTTTGTATATAGGAACAACGGAGAATCTTTTTAGTTTCCATTTCAGATTTCCACTTCCAAAGAATCTCTTCTTCTAGCTCAGCAAAACCATATCAGCCACACTTTATTGACAGCAATTTTATTGTAGCTAGAGGCTTACAGTAAGCTGTTTATTGCTGTTCCCTAACGCAGTTGACAGCAATTGGGGAATTAATTTTCTTGCCCCTGATGTGCTTTCTTGGGTATAAACAACAGATGTTAAAGATATGAAAACTGTGACCCATTTACATTCAGCAACTCTTTGTGGGCACAACCTACCTGTCTGAAGTGCAGGTTTCAAGTGCTGAGTAATTTTGCTTCATCAGTTCTAGGATTCTTACTTTTGCAATAGACTTGTTTTTCTTGATAAATACTCCCTAAGGGCCAGATATATAATGCCTGTGGACCGATCCTCATCTGGGCAATTTCTGTTCAAGAATAGCTGGGTTCAAGTTTCATTTAGGTCGGGAGATGCTGTATCTTCTTACTCTACCATTTAACTGCATTGAACGTATAGGATTTAACTGACAAAATGTACATACAGTGTTCTGAAGGATCTAACAGGAATTACAGGTGATACTTGAATTTTTGGTATCACTTCTTCTACAGAACTTCATGGTGGTCTGTAAAATCTACACTCATAAGTTTCCTCAGTTGCTACTTAAGTACAACCATCTCACATAGATTCTGTAATGTCCATGCCTTCAATGAAGAAAAAACCCATACATAGAATCATATATTACTTCTTTTATTGCTTCTTTGTCTTTCCAGCCTGTGGCACAATGTATGTAAAATGATTTATCCCGATACACTGATGTGGGCACTTAATCAGTTAATTTCTGGTGTACATGAGATAACATTCCATTGAGTGGAAAGATTTCCCAGACTCTAGATAAAAATGAATGGATGCTATCATATTTTACTGAAGTGTGGGGGAAGGAGAGCATCTTTTGTTCGTTTCTATTGGCATCTTTTAGAAAGATGTTTGCAACATAAGGGGCTTTAGCATCTTACCTAACTGAGATTTTATGTGCTAGTCTAGACACAAAATGCATGTTAACTGTTCCCTTAAAATATTATACAAAAAAGTTCTTTCTAATAGAGTTGCAATAATTTTGTTGTAATGGATTATTTTCTAGTCAGCTATAAACGCTCTCTTGAAGCAGAGATAGCTATTTTTGCCAGAAGATAACTTAAATTGCTACACTTTTTCATTGGTTGTGCAATGATGAAAACTTGAAATAAATAAATAAATAAATAGTTTTGAATAGCAACATTGTTGTAGCCATACAAAACCATGTGTATATTATTTTTGGGACCACTGGGTTTCAGGAAAACATAAAGGCCACTAAAATTTCGGTATAAAATTCATATTGATCTTACTAAAAATATCTGAACTTTCAAATCTTGGAATGATTTGGCCTGCATTCCCAATTTAATTTTCGGGTTTTGTGTGTACCATGAATTATGTGTGATAGACAGGGGAGGATAGTTAGAAATCTGATTTGTAGTCATACTGAGGTGTCTAAATTGTATCAGTCTCAAAAGTTACCTGTTCTTTGCTTCTTCCTTCTTTTGCAGCAAGTGGCTAGCGGGGCAGATTTGTTTCAGAGTCTTGGCATGGGTTGTCCTGTATCTTCTGTTGCACAGAGAGAAAATTCAGTAATTCAGCATTTGTCAGGATTTTTTGGTGTGTAGAATTTGTAGTTTCCTATGACCTGATGTTATAGCTTTGCCATTTATTTGGTGAAATGTCACACTGAACTTTTTGTGCACAAATATTAATATTAGCACTTGGAAGTTGTTCTGGAAAATGCACACTTCCTGTTACAAGAGGAATATAAGGACCCTTTTTTAGAGTAACAGTTCAGGATTTGAAGTTGAATCCAAGCTGGGGTAAATCTGCTGATTTATTCCATCTGCAGCTCTTTCTAATGTTAACTTCTATCTAAAAGCAATAGAATGATGTTGAGATAATATTTCCAAAATCTAAAACATATGTAAAATTAATCAGGAGTGAAGTGAATCAAAAATCAATTTATTTTGAGCTGAATTTGATAAAATGGGAAGGATCAGCTGTCAGATTTTTCTTCCTTTGTTGCCTCCCCCAGGTTTGCAGAAAGGTAGAGTTTTAAAATAACAATCTTTTCCCAGTCCAGAAAATGAAATCGGATGTTCTCACTGGCTGATGGCTGAAAGAGAATCGCTATTGATATTGATTTATAAAACACTTTGTAGCCTGAAACTGATACTCGTTCATTCGCCCTCATTCCTTCCAGTGAAATTGTCAGATACTTCATTTGTAATTCTGCAGGATGTTCTTCGTACCTCCTTGGCTTTCATGTGTTACTAGTAAGTAAAGTCTGTGGTTGGTTTTCCTAATCGTTAAAAAATGTTAAATATCTGCCTGTACAATATTTTTCATCAAATGAACTAATTTAGCCTATGCCTTATAAGCTCATACAGCCTTTAAAACACCGAAAAAATTAAGAGGAAGATCATGCTTCAGTTGTGAATAGTTTTTGCCATTCTTACAGCCTTTTGTTGATTGGTAGCCAGCAAAAGCATCTCTTAAATGCCTAAACCTCATAGATGCAAGTGTCTTGTCTCCTACAAAACACATAAGGTTATGGAGACAATTGTGTTTCTGATGTAATGGTTCCATAGGATACATATGTTTCTATATATGATCTGTGTCAGCACTGTTGAACTTCATGGTGAAATGCTTTGACCACTGAGGTCTATCTTCTCTTACCAGTATTTTTTGGAAGAAAGTTTTCACAAAAGTTTAGTTTTACAAGAAGGGTCCAGAAGCTCCAGAAAAGGGTGCAGACTAATGAATTTTAAGAGCACAACTCCTTCCTGCGTAGAATAAGATGCACAGCCCAAAAGGAAGTGATAGTTAACTTCTGGTTTTAGTAGCTTTCCATTCAGTGAGGTAGGTTTTGGGAATACTGTTGTTATTCCAGCCCCTCTTCTTGCAGCATGTAATGAATACATCTGAACATCATGGTTGCTTCAGGTGCTCAGCTTCTGATTGTGGATCTACCCTTATTTCTGTAAATGATGTTCACAGAAGGCATCATTTGTATCGTTTCCAACTTTTACTGGTATACTTAGCTGGTAGTGCCTGTGCACACAGTACATTTTGCTTCTGTTGACATTGTGGTGGGATTCATCTTGCCTGACTTCTAATTGTATAACAAATCGAATCTGCTTCACTGTGTTCCGGATTTACTCCACCTTGAACAAAATATGGTGCTTTAAGCTGATTGCCAAAGCTGATGAACACGGTTGGGTGAGATGCATCCCACATCCAGTGAAGAGTATGATTCAGTGTGATCCATGTTCTTCACTTTCCCGATGAAGAGCATTATCCGGTCCATTTTTCTCACCGAAGTCGAGAGAAGGGTTTTAAGGTTATGTATTTCTTTAAGTGAAGGAATTATTTGCATAGTGCATGCAGGCACAAAAATGTATGTGCACAATTGCCTTTGGGAAAGTCTTCTTTAGATTATGACTCAAATTCAAAGGCTTCTGAATCAACAGAAAGAGTCTTACTGACTTTTTATTAAATTGTGACTTTTTATTAAATTGTTATCTGGCCATCGTTATCTGGCCATCAGCTATCTATTTTAGGAAGATGGTGCAATGAAACATCAGTTATTTTATTTTGGTGCTGTTCTGAGTATTTGTGGTTTTTTCTCAGCACTGCATGTTCCTTGGTACCTTGTTCTGCGAACGTTAGTACAGACCATTCGCATTATAGTGTAAAAATGTTTCTTTTACTTCTCTAGCAAAAGGTGTGTGTCTATAGCAGTATGAATTTTCAGTCAGTTGTCAGATTGTTTCACTTTCACCATTGCAAAAATACAGGTCAAAATATCAGTGACGTGCTAGTGTTACGAGTAAGAGAATTTGAAATTACCTTCAGTTTGTGGCAGCAGTACCCTGAAACATGGATCCCATTGAAGTCTGCGGCATCCAGAGCAGAAGGAGATAGTCTGTGTACCAGTTGCAAAGCCCTAGTCATCTCCCATATTTTTAACAACTGCCAGATAACAAACAAACAAACAAACACAGCAACCCCCCAACCAAATAAAAACAAACAAACAAACAAAACCAAAAAAACCCAAATGAAATCTGCATCTGCTAGGAACAGTAAACCTTGCCTGTTGAAATTTAATCTCTCTACTGTACAGGAGATGGACTTTACTATTCGAGATTTCATCAGTTTCATTGCAGAAAGCTGTTACATCTGTCAAACATTTCAGCTTGAAATGAATGCCTGATTTTTTGCCTTTGTATGCTACTAGAGCACCAGGTTGTCAATCAACAGAAGTACAAAATGAGACAAGATAGGTGATCTGCTGCTGTGATTGGCATTTTATTTTTATTTTACAACATCTTTTTTCTTCCTTACACTTAAAAATGGCAATATTTTTCTATAGTGGGGAAAGAGATGAGAAACATGGATATAGTGAAGGGAGGCCACCCATGGTTCACCCCAATCCTGTTTGTCTTGGCTTCTGATGCCCTTTCTGTTGAGAGTACTAGTACAGTCCAGGTGGGCAATGAAGCTGTAGGTGACTATCTCTATGAATTTTGTGAATGTCAATCCTGTGTGAATGAGATGAAAATGTGAATGAAACTTAAATACACTTAATTCTATTATTCTTCTTGCTGTAGTATTAATGCATTGCAACAAACCTCATGCAGCCTATAGTATTTAACCAGTAGAGCAGGACCATTTCTGGGTGGGCTGTGTAGGCTGTCAAACTGCCTCCAGGCAAAGGCGTGGTCCAGAGCCTTCAGCAAGTAGTTTGAGTCTGGTAACATTTTGGGGTTTTTGATCTGCTCCCCTGAGTTCAAAGCAGAACTTTTGTTTCTTAACGTGATTTTTCAAATTCTGGACTAAGAAATGGACAAAAGCATAGGTGCTTTTTGAGAGGTTTGAGAAACTGATGCACTTCTATGCTTCTGTGATGTGTCTATTGATAGCATCCCCACTGAACATCCCTGGATTCCACTATTACTCAGCTTTGCTGAAATCCAGGCTTTTGCTTTCTTCTTTGCTTTAGCATTTGATTAAGAAATATTCTAATCCGTCACAGAGTACCAAGAAACTAATGGCTTGTGAAGTATTTTAGTCTTCAAGCTTCCACTGTAAATGATATGAAAAATAGTGTCATTTGGCTGATGCTTAAGTACATCTCTTTCTTTTATGAGATACTGTCTCTGTCCTTTCATGTTTCTCTTTTTAATCTCTTCTTGTCTGAGCACCCTTATTTTCGTAAAACATATTTATGCACATCTTAAAAATCTGAGTTTTCCCCTCAAATGAATAGTATCACAGTAGAGAAGTGGCACATTTTATGTACAAGCTGTTGTAGTACACCCAGCTCATAGCCACACGTTGTTTGTGTCCACGCAAGGACTTTTAATGAACCATCTTCTTAAGATTCAAAGATTTGAAGCATTTTGAAGCATATCTGGATAGAAGCATAATATGGGAATCCATCCTGTCTGTATCTGTTGTAGTTAAAGCAAGCAGACAAAATTATTATTTAATATATGTTTTACTTGCTTGCTTTTTTTCTCTTCATATAAGATCATTCATACCTTCCTCACATATGGCATTATGCATTCACAATTTGTAATAGTTGTGCCATCTCACAGACTTATGATAGAAAATTGATTCTGAAAACAACAACAAAAAATGTAAATTGCAAAGCAGAAGAGTGGAGATTACAACTCAGTAACGGGATAGTGCTGCTTGAATTCAGCACTTTGAAAAGGAGATTGGCATGACAGATGAAAACATTCATATATCTTTACATTTCAAAATGGTTAAAAGACGACTTGAACTTGTAGGAAAACTTATTCTTGTAATAAGAAAGCTGGCAGTGCTACTGTGATACACAGATTGTAAGTGATCCTTTAGTCTACTTCTTCAAAGCAGTGTGCTGAGCACTTTTCAGCAGAGCGGTTTCATTCAGTGCCTGCTGAAGCTTTATAGATGGTGCAGATGACCTCCAGACAAAGTACTTCCTATTGTCATCTATGATTTTTGTCTGTCATAAGTATGTCACAAAAGTAATTCCCAATTTTAGAGCTTTCATTCTTTGGATCAGTGGTGACCACATTAAAAAATGTTCTGCATTCAGTATCTTGCACTTGGTATTATTTAACATTTTCTTGTCCTAGTGTTAAATACCAGCCTTAGTTATATTCAGCATTGTGGAAGTTCATTTCAGTAAGCCTCTAGCTACTGAAAAGTGTTAAATCTTACATCCTGCTGTCCTCGGTAAAGGTAGTTGGGAGTCAGGAGAGCCCTCTGCACTGTGTGCTCCTGCTTGCTACTGCTCGTGACATTTGGCATCTTATAGGGATGCTGTGATAGCACCTTCAATTAAAAGCCATAGGCAACAAGCATAACAAAGAGGATCCTTAAGACTGCTTAACATTATGCCATTGCCTCGACCGAATAAAACTAGCATGAGAATAAATTGCCTGTGTTAGCTTAATTGTGATCTTCACCTGAGTGCTACCCATGAGACCTTAGACCTAGCAGAAAACCCTAGGGCGAGTATCGGGGGCTTTTTCTGAGATTGCTTAAATTTATCTTATTTCTGTTAGAAAACACTGGCACAATTCTATTCCAGCTTTAGAGCCTTAAGCTTTTGCTGCCTGTTTTGGGTTTTCATTACTTTTACATCTATACAGTTACCCAGATAATGAAAAATCTGAAAAACCTGCATATCACTGCATGTAACACTTCTCTGCAACTATATACCACCTCATTAGTTTTTTCAGTAGCACAGATAAGTTAGCATTCTGTCATGAAATCTGAACTGCCACCACATCTTGCTGAAGCTTATAAGCCATGCCATAGTAACTTTCACAAAGCGCATTAACTCTTGCAACAGAAGATTCGTCTTGTAAACAGAAAGAAATCATATGGCTCTTTCTATCTGTGAAGCCAATTTGTTTGACATTTTCTCCTGTAAATTTTGCTGCTCTTAGAAATCCGTTGAAATACAAAGGGAGAAATTTCGGTTTTGTCTTATTCACAATGCAATTGACTGAGGTAGACCTACTCTCGTTTACATTTGGACTGTGCCATACATTCATTGCTCTTTAAACATGATGTGCCTTTTTCTCATTTTTGTTAAGATTCTATCTTCACTGAAAAAAAAGTGTTTTACATCAAAATTGCTATTGTGAGGTATCTGGCTAAATGTAAAATCCTTGTGGAGACAAGAAGCAGGTTTTTTGTACCTTGATGCAGCTGGTCGAGGTCAGTCCGGAACAATACACTTGGGGTTGATCTCTACTGGCTATGTACAGGTGAAACTACAATACCTTATCATTAGCAGGATTTTATACTGCCTTACCTACTTCAGTGAAAAATCAGGTTACACTATCTTGCAATGAGGTGCCTTTGAGGGTATGAATTACATGTGTACTTATTCTAGATCCTTTAACAGTTCTAAAGTGATGCAAAGTGAATCTGTCCTACTGTCTGGCAAAACCATACAATTTGGTCCTGTGGTTAAATTAAAATCCTTAGACTTTCACATATAATCCTGATGATATTAGCAGAGGTACCCCTAAGAGTTCCTGCCAGGCTTGCATCACCATCTGGTATAATTCCAGTGCATTTTGATACATCTTCAACATCGGTGTTACTGTTTCGTGAACTACACACGATTGCATCAATGATTGCAGCTGTATACAAAGGCAATAACTCATCACCTCCCAAGGTGGAGTAACATGGATCACCAAAATCAAACATTAATTCAACGCAGGGCATTATGTCGTGATGGTGTTGGTATAGATGTGCCAGTATTAAATTTTTATTTCAGTAAAACACAGTATTTTATAGGAAGCATGATCAAAATGAAACATTTTATCCATTATCTACTCCATGTTGACAATAAATGAGTAGACTGGGAACAGATGTCAGTTCCTTAGCAAGTGAGGTAAACAGTCCTGGGCATGAGTTGCCTTCTCTGAGTTTTTTTGTGCAGTAGCTTGAGTCTTCCTGCTCCTAAGAATGCACTTCTCAGTGTATGTTTTCCACTTTTGTTAAAGTTTCTCCTGAAACTTTCTTGGGTTTGGGTTTTATACTTCTTTTAAAATGTTCTTTAGTGTTGTCACATCTCTTTATGTTTGAACTAAACTCAATGACTTTTTTTGGTATTTTCTACTTCTGAACTTTCTAGGTAATTTGCTTGCTTCACATACTGCACAGGTGCCCCACCCATCCTCTCATTTTCTACATACTTGTATTAGTATTATTTTCCCCCACCAATCTACCTACCAGACCACATATTGGATACAGTCAGTAGTTGCTCAGTATGAGACATTTGCCATTCACATGTGATACCTGCTGGCTGCTGCTTCCAATTATATGGCATATGCTGGAAAGCTGAGCTGTTGAAGTATTGGAGTCAATGTTATAATCAAACTAGTTAAGAAGGTAGCAGTGTGTCTCATAAAGGGTTCCGGACAATGTCTGATTTCTGCCATAAGCAAAATACTGACAAGTCCTGCTTTGTTTTGCTGCTTTTTCAGGTGGCAGAGAGCTAGACATACATTCATTATATTGTAAAATCATAACCTTCGAGATCTTGCTGAATCTGCCCTACAGCTATTTATCACATGATTGCAGGGAATGAAAATAACATTCTTCCTTCTGCTAGGAATATGTTGCTAACCTTGGGGCAAGATAGTGCATAATTTTATGTGTGCCTAGTCTTGCTGTTATATATAGACTGTTTTGAGATGAATCAGTGTTATCATTTCCCAGAATTTAGCACTAGTGCTTTAGCAGAGCCAAGGAGATTTCATATACTTAGGCTCTTGGCTGCAATAGTGACCAGGGATCTCAAGTCTGAGTCACATTTATATTAATGCCATTTTATAGTCACGGACAAAGGCCAAAAAAATGCTAATATAATTTACTCCCAAGTTAGATTTTTTTTTTTAGGTTAGGGCTGCATGTAGTGGTCTCTAAGTAAAGACTATCTGAACCCAATTCTTATTTCATATCCATTAATTTTTTATTTCTGAAATTACAACTGTTTCCCTGGTGGTTTTGCTTGTAATCAAGAGTTGAATCTGTCTCCTCGTGTTTGTGCGATAATCCCTCTTTCTTCCTCCCAGAAACAGGCTGAAGGAGGCTCAAAGATCTCTTAAGACTTTTTTTATGCCTGTGGCACCCATCCTTCTCTTGCAGCTTCTTGAGAAATATCTGGTTTTAAGCAAGAAACATTAATTCACTTTAAATAGCAAGAATTACGAAAGCTGCAGCTCAGTCCCTCATCACAATTACCAGTTTAACCTCCAAGATCTGATGCTTTCATAAGTGTAGCTCTGCTATAGCTACATACCAAATAGGTAGCTCTGACTTCTTGAGTTACTTTGTTTGCAGGGTAACATGCAGTGAATAGTTTTTAAGCACACTGAAATAATCTCTGATACTACATAGACACTGTCTGCCTTGGCTTTTGAGTTACTTATGCAGATAGACAACATCTTTTAGGTATTGTCTAAAGATAAACATTTCTGGAATAACATTTCCAAGCTATGTAAATTGAATTTCAGGTTTTCATATCTGTGATACTTTAACATCGTAAGAACAGCAGGGCAGCATGAAATTAACAGAAAAAAATTGAGGCAGATACTGATGAAAACAGTTGAATATGCAAATCAGTCTACATTCACTGTTTTAAGGAATGAAATTCTTCTGAGTGTAGTTGTTATGACAGTCTGTGCCCTTAACAAGAACTTGTACAGTTATAAAAGAGATGTTATTTTCTAATCACAGGGGACAAAATAATCACACTTCTAGTCCATGGATCTGTGGTAATTTTAAGTAGTTTAACACAATGGTAAAATGCCTTATACTTAATCCAAACCCACTGGAGCTTCAGATTATGCTGTTCCAACTTGCTGTGTGAATTTTCTTCAGGGGATTCCTAGTTGATTAAAGCTTGATAAAAACTGACATCAGGGAGGGAGAAGTTTGTTTTTATTCTCTTCTATATTGGGTTAGCTGTCCCAAAATATAAGCATAAAAGAAGGAGTCCACTCTTTCAGTCTTAGCTGAGGCAAACATAACAATTTTAAATTCTGCAGAACATACTTGGGCAAAGTGCCCATTCATTTTATTGAGAATTTTGCCTGATTAAGAACTGTTTCCCCCTTATCTCTGAGTTTCTTGGACAAACTGTGTTGACTCTGATCCAGTAAAGTAGAGCAAGCTTCTTAATCTGGCACATTAAATAAAAGCTCAGCTCAGAAAGGAATGCAGTATGTTGTCTTTGCATTTCAATTGAGTCAAAACTTCTTATTTTAAGCTTAGGCTGTGAGAATCGTCTTCAAGCAATATAAGATCATACACAAAGTCAGGTGATACATGCTTGGAGTGAATACAAGTGTATGATGGGGCACATCTTTCCTGTTAATAAAAACAAAAATAAGTAAATGCAGCTTTCAGACTTCCTTCTTCAGTTCTGTCAAGCAATTCTGTTTTGACTTCAGCGCTCCTGCTGTTTTGAGTCGTGGATCTTTCTTTTAACACAGACAGGGTATTATACTAATCTGCTTGCTGGGAAAAAGTCCAGTTGAGAGTAGCTGAAAGTCTAAAAGAAGTTTGACTTTTGACTGCATCCCAATTTTGAACCAAGATTGCTAATGTAGGAAGGCTTGCCGCTTCTAGAGTTGTGGAGAGGTCTTGCACTTCTTTCTCAGAACTTTTTTTCTCTCATTTTGCTTCCTTTTCTCTGGGAAAATTGCTCATATTTCTGCCAGTGTAATAATGAAAAGAGTTGCACTTTTTATTTCTAAAATAAATGAAGTTTTTTTTTTTTTTCCACATGTACTGAGTCTTCAAGCTCTGCCAAAAATCTGAATAGAAATCACCAACTGTTCTGTAATTCTTTAAGCAATTACCATTGAATACACAAACTGTGGTTCAAAATGCAGTAAATACATAAAACTTCAGCAAGAAAAATCTAGCAAAAATCATAAACAAGTAACTGATTCAAGTACCAACATACATATTTTTTATTTTAATACACATAAATTATGAAATATAAATACGTTGTAATGTAATCCCATGAGTGATTTAGTTTATCATCTTATTGCATGTTGAATGAGTGGAGGCTGCATGTACGCTGAAAGCTTGTAAGCTAATTTATCTCACAGGAGTACTGACAATACTCAGTTTAATATACAGAAGTACTTGTTAAGAAGCTTACAAAAACAATATGGTGGGTTTAGACTAAAAATCATACCAGAAGGTCCATCCTTCAGTTCCCTGAATCATAAGAAGAAACAGATTGTTTCAAACGGAAAATGAGAAATAACGTAATCTAACCAATCTGCACTTTGGCAGAGTCAGCATAGGATGGCTGAGGTTTCTTGCTTATTCTCAGCTAACATAGTTATTTGACACAATACTGAAGAACCGACCATTTTAATTCACAATATGTTTTCCTGAAAAGCAAAGTCTCCGTAGGTTCAGATGGGTGGGTAGTTACAAAGTGCTCCTCGGGGTCAGCCAGCAGGGTGAACCAGTTGATGGCACCAGCCCTCACTCGGGAATTGCAGTATTTAAGAAAGCGCAGGAAAAATACAGGTACTTGCTTCCTTCACAGTTTTTATTGCTTCCGCTGAAGCCTTCTGTCCATGCTTCTTCTTGAACTTTAAAGGCTGTGAAGTTTTTCTTCTGGGGCTTGGGAACTGTCACTTTTTAGAAATCTATTGATTGAAGTTTTGTGACTCCTGCTTTTTTTTTTGCTGATGCTGCAGGCTTAGCCCTTCTGCTTCCTTAAAGCACTTTGGCTTTTCTTCCTATTGTCTTACCAAAGGTAGCAACAGTGTTCTTCTTTTCTCTCTTACCCTGATTGCAGGCTTACTTTTTTTTCACCTTTGTGTGAGAATGAGCAAATACTCCCATGGAGTAACCATTGTCTGTTATGAAGTGAATCACTCATTTGTTGCGTGTTACTGGCTTGTGCTGTTTTGTCAGCAGTTAGCATTAACTATGTAGGCTTAATTAGCGTATTTGGTTTTGGAATTTTAAACTATAAAGATTTCCTGTTCATTAAACCAATGCATTTAATTCTGTACAAATGACAGCTCTTTCAAACAGAACAGGCAAAAATACTTACATGAGATATAATGTTGCATGGGTCCTAAAAAATAGGGTAGAAAGAATTTATAGTAGAGTACATAGACGTATATATATATAATAGTTTATATAATTTTATGAAATATCGTTATTGCTATTTCAGTAAAGGGTAAACTGAGGTATAGTGAAATAACATCTTAAAGGTGACACTTCTTTACAAAGCAAAGGATAGAACATGGATTAAAAACTATGTACCTCATATGCAGTAGCCATTATAGAGAAGAGTAAAATTGAATTAGATGGAAGATGTTGATGTTTTCATGGAGGAAAATGTAGCAGTTCTAGAAAGCTGGAGTGCCAGTACCACATCAGCAGCTATTTGCATAGTATTGTCAGGGACAGCTATTCTGGAGACAATTCAGTGAATCAGAGCTGTTTGATTAATCAAATCAAGCCTCTGTTGTAGCAATGCAAAGAGGTTATGTCTGCTGGCAATCTGATTTGAAATCAAATGTTTATGGATTAATGAACACAAATCAATTGCTTCTAAGCCCCTTTTCAAGCAAAATCTTAGGTCTTTAGAAATGTAGCTAAGTAGGGGATGATTAGCCGGGTCTGACAGCACGAGTGAGAATTTATCCCCTCAAAATACACTCTTTACAATTAAAGAAAATCCAAGCAATTAAAAGCAGCCAAAACAAAGCAAAGAACAAAATTTGCAAGCTGTATTTGCTATTTTATTAACATATGGTAATGTAAGCAATTTGCAATCATAGTTATATTGCATTCTAATTGAACAATAAACTCAACAGAGCTATTTAATATCAACTGAGGATTTGTCTCACAATCTGCCTTTTAAAAAGCAGTCCAGGCCTCATCTCCAGATGACCCTTGCACTTTAATCTATTGAAAAAAAAAGAAAAAGTATTCTTTCTTTTTTAGCAGTTGTTGTTCATTAGATCATCTTTAAAAAATGTTAACAATGTGCATATCAGAAAAGGAAGTGTGTATTCTATTCTTCTGCTTTTGTAGGAATTGACTCAGAAATAATTCAGGTACAATTTTGCGTTCCCTTTGGTCTCTCTCTTCTCTGAGAAGGCTCTGCTTTGGTGAGATACTAAATTAGTTATATCTAAATGCCACCTTTGTTTCTGCCCCCACTGAGCTTAACAGTTAATTTTCCAAGCTAGAATAAAAAAATCCTTGCTTTCATATTTTATCCCATCCCCATGGTGCAGTAGACCAATAAGAAGCATGTAGTTCTTACTGAGTTAAGCGAATAGAAGCACTTCTCTGAATAAAATTAGCTGGCTTTCACATACCACAGAAAAAATCATCAATTAAAAATGGAAACAGCTAGAAATTAACATCTTCCTCTTGTTGAAGGTTAATATTAAACTGCTTCTGATTTGACTTTCCCATTATTTGTTTGAAGATGATCATCATTATTTTACAATTATTCTTCCACTTTCTAAGGTAACAGCGATAGCCTTACCTACTTGGGCTTATTTTTGGAAAACTTGACTATGTGTAACATTTGATCTAAAAGTAGCTGTACTGATTTAATCTGGAGGTTAGAATGTGTTAAATGGAAACATTAGTGATGACAGTAGTTGATCTGAAAAAAAAAAAAAAACAACAAAACAAACCAACATCAAAACAAAACCAGCAAGACATTAGCCACACTGTCTTAAAAGTTTAACAGGTGGATGCTGTTTTGTGCAAGGAGAAACTCCATGAACTGGCCACTTTGATGAAGTTTCATGCTACGTCACCATCCCAAAGTCGTGATTCTTTTAGTGTGTAATAGTGAATCATATTTTTAGCTGCTTACTTTAGTGCTGTTAATTTTGGTTGGTTAGTTCTATTAATTTTGGTTGGTTGGCTGGCTTAGGTTTTCTAGTTATTCTGTTTGCATTAGTTTAGCTGGGCCTAAAATAATTCAAGCAAGGAGAATATGAAGCCAGTCACCACGTTGCCTTGTGACTATGCATGTACATGTATAGATATGACAACACATGTATACATGTGCTTGTATGTACAGTATTATATATACCTGTTGAAATACTGAGGATTCTCCTTTAGAGAGAAGACATGACGGTGGCCAAAGGTACATTATTTATATTGCCTAAAGAACATGCACTGGTATGCAGTTAATAGCTAAAGACTCGTAGGAAGGAAATTCAAAGTAATTGTCAATGCCTTTTAGAAAGACCAACATTACTTCTGCTGTGACTCACCAAAAGTGCTTTACGCTTTCATGTAGAGAAGTTAACAAAGTCCTTGGACAGTACTGGACAATCTCTTTGTTTATGAAAACAGCTGAGGATCTCATTTCATGACATTTGAAGATTTATTTTATAGAATAAAAACAGATGCCATTACAATGAACCATCTGAAAATCCAGTGCAATTTCAGTCCAAATCAACGTGAAGCTTCTCCCACAGAGACCTATGGCGTATATACATCAAAGGTGAATATATTCTGTAGGAATTTCTTTAAACAAAAGCGTGATGGAAGACAGACAAGAAAACAAGACAAGACAAGAAAACAGTTTGTTACTCTCAGGTTCTTCCTTAGCGAGCAGTTCCCTGACTGTATCCCTGATGCTTACAGTCTAAATGAGAACTAAACCACATAGGGATATCATTAAGGCATCAACTGTCATGTGATAGGAGAGAGTTTCTCTTCTAACTGGAAGAGATCATGAGGCACCTCAACATGGATATTTCTGATTCCATTTGCATTCTACTATTTGGTTCTAGATGTGGAAGTCCTCAGCACTGCAACTACATGAACATTTGGTCCTGTTGGATCTGGGCAGATATTTTCAAGATTTCAGTCAGGGAAACACCATGCTGATAGCGAGAGTGAGCTGTGAGGTACAATTTCTGTATGTAGGTGTGTAGAACTGTTGCACTGTGCTAGAAGATAAACTCCTTGCCACCAGTGTGGCTTGTACGGTTGGTCATGGCATGGTTGTGTGCTGCCTGTGCTGTGAGAAGGCCTGTCCTGGGCATCTCCGTAGGCAAAGTCCATGTGTTGGGGTACTTTGGACTAATGTAGGCAGCAGTGCAGACTGGTGTGACTTGTTTTGCAGTACATGGTATCTGCTACTACTAGTAGGACCTTTAAAGAGTTTCTAGGGTCAGAATTAGACACCTAAACCTTTTTCAGTCAGATTTCTCTGTCAGATATTGAATGCGTATCATTGCTCAGCATGCGTTAAGATTTCTTAAACAAAATTTGTTGAGTCTTTTAAGTGTTTTACCATAAGAGAATCCTGCTGATTTCAACAGTGTTGCAAGGAGACGTGGCTGGTACCACTGTGGATGATTTCTGATTGTATTATAAATGTTGAAATTCAACAGCAAAGTCTCAACTATTTTTAAAACTAGTAATAGAAAATTATTTTGTTTTGTCTTTCAGTACAGAATGTGTTATGTGTTAAGTTTGGGTTAGGCTTCAGTAGTCTCATCAAGCTTAAATATGATTCTTCTGCACAAAACTTCCCACATGTTATGCTCTGTGTACATCAAAACAAACAAAACTAGCTCAGTGGTCTGGAGGCAGGATACACTGTACCCATGGTTGAGTAAGAGGGATTTATGCAACAGTATGCTGAGATACATAAGTGATGGGTGGCAAGCATGTAGATCATGTAATCACACTCATGGCTGCTGTTACAGTAGAAAGGATAAGATCTTGCTGGATTTCTGAAGGATGAGATAGTAGTGAAGGTACAATACTTCCAAAAGACAAGTCAGATCTGAGAAATAAAATGTTACAAATATAAATATCTGACATACCTCAGAAGAGCTTTGTTTTAAAATTTCCTCTGTTTTGTGGTTGATTGTGAAGGTTTGGTTGTTTGGCTTTGGGATTTTTTATTTATTTGCTTATTTATTTACTTTTTTTTTTTTTTCAGAATTAAAGTATCTAAATATTTAGTCAATTTTTTCTTAATTAAAGATTGTGGCTATATATGTCACTAAATACAGACCTTAGTACAACTAATGAGCAAACAAGCTTTTGTTTAAAGGCTTCACTAGATAATCAATCACAAATCCTGACTGGGAGCTTGTAGCTGTTACTTTTTCATGTCAGTAGAATTAAACCAAGGTTTACAGGTTTAAATTAATCAAGCTGATGAAAGACTTGTTTTTTTCATTCGTTTGTTTTCCTAAAAAGTAGATGAATTTGACTTCTGTCTATATGGGAAAAATAAGATAGGGATATACATGATTAGAGATAGAAATCCTGCCGCTGTGTGCATGTGCGTATGAGAGAGGGTGAAGATCCAGGCAGATAGATTACTTTGCAGTGTAAAAATGTTGAATTAAAAAGAGAAACGCTGGTGTTTATAGGGAATCTTGCATTTAATGAGAGCAGCCCTGGAAAGGAATGCTCCCAGTAATCCCTCTTTAACTAACTCAAGTGGAAGAAAGCCAAGTTGTTCAGTTGCACAATGGGTTGCAATCATGTGGGAGAGTTCCCGGTTGGGAGTTGAAAACTGGAAACCTGACATGCATAAGTGAATGAAGCTACCCTATGTGATGTGTTGATTTAAGAGTTTTCTCTCCCTCTTTAAAAATACGGCTGGGCTCCCACCTTTGTCTGGGTACTGAAGAGGCGACACTGTGAGACACAAAATTAGTTTAAAATTGACATTTTGGTTATTGGTGATAATTTGTCCTGACGTTATGGCTAGTGGTTGTGTTTGTGACAAGCAGGCTTGATCCAAGTGGGCACTGTGAGAGCCAAATTTAATAGACGACCATTGTAATTTTCTGCCTTGCGGACAGCAGAGACTTTCTAATGTTGCTTCACCACAACAATCAGGGATTACTAAATAACAAGTCCACAGGATTGGGGGAGGATTGAAAGGATTAATGGAGTATGACAAAATTGCACCTGAGGGGGAAAATCTGTAGCAGTTTTTGTGTCCTGATGTGGTACATCAGGCAAATTGGCAATTGCTACTGATCTTTACACATGCATGTCTTCAAATAAAGTGGGTGAAAGTCAAGCAGATGCAACTATGTGGCTAAGGCTGTCATAAACATTTATGTCATCAACTGCATAAATCACTTAATACTATCATTTTAAGTATTTTGATGATCAACTATATTAAGAATCAGTGGATTGTAGGCACTGTACTAAATCATTTTTTTACTCCACTATAACCTCTTATCCTGCTAAACTAAATCCTAAAAAAGATTAAAAATGTAGGGTTTGTCCAGCCCTTCTCTTCAAAGATAATTAAGGAATACAGTTCCTGTTTAGGAAGAGTGTTTTCAGCTTTAGAACTTAAAAAACCCTGAAAACATATAAAAATTGTTTTGCAGTCTGCATTCATGCGCTGACCTTATGTTAACTAACTCCCAGTATCCCTCTGATAAATATCCATTTCAAAACAACAATAGCAATCCCTAGTTCTTATAGGATATTAATGGGTTTTTTTTAATAAACTGTTTAGCACTATGAAACATGAGGAGTTCAAAACATAACAGTTTGTTAACAGGTACTTGATTTCTTTTCACACTGATTTAAACCAAAAATCCCACCACTGGTGACAGTGGATTTACATGAAATAGAAACAAGGAGAAGCAAGAAGTGAGTTATTCACCCTTATTTTTAAAACTCTACTTTTCTTTGAAAAGGAACTTAATATACAATAAACATTGTTTATTACCTGTCTGAGAACAATATAAACTTGGGAGCATTTTTTTGACTGAGTGGAAGTTTTAGCTTTATGTTGTGTTCATAATAGCTGAACTAGCCTTTAGATCACAGTACTTTTCTTTTCCTCCCAGTCTGATATAAACAGTCATTAGGGAAAATAGCAACTGATGCAAACGGTTAAACTTTACGTAGGTCTACACAAGAAAGAGTAAATTAAACAAGAGAAATCACGTACAGACAGTTGCTATCTGGGGTCATCTCTCATGTATTGTGAATTGTTTAAGGAAATGTTTCTTCAGCAGCGTTGACTGAAGGTCATGTTGTTATTTAGACTTTTGACTAGTGGAACAGCAAACGATTCATTAATTCCATTAGCCATCCTTTCTGCACACTGGGAAAAGCAAATGTAATTGTCAGCTATTCCTACTGTATACTTAAGCTGTCAAGGATCCTGGAAGGCTTCAGTTATTCTCTTTGAAGATATCAAAGGAAGGGGTGGGCTATTTTGTGTCTTTAAAACAGAAATAGAGAAAAAATGTGCCGCATTAATGTAAGCTAAAAGATTTCTTTTTAACCTAAAGTGACACTTGAATACAGTAACACTGAGCAAGTTTCTGACTGGTAAAGCTTCTGGTTATTTTTTTTTTTTTTAAGAAGAAGTCTTAAAGTACAGGCTGTCAGCATGCCGTTAAACCTGTCCTGTCTCCAGGAGCCATGCCAGGGATTTCTCCTTTCCCTTCCCTTCAGGTTCCAGAGGCAGTTCGTAGGTCTCACCTGTGTGCTGCTGTGTGTGGTGGACAGGCATGACTGAAGTCAGTGGGCTTGCTGTGCTCTTCTTGCATGGATATTAAGTAAAATTGTGGTGCATATTATTATAGCTGCTCACTGTGGAGTTTCTGGTCGGTTAGTGGACAGCAAAAGTGAAAAACATCATGTGGATCAGCAAAGTTATTGGTATTTCTTCCTGCGGTTAACAGGGCTGACAGGTGAAAGCCTAGTCTACTACATTTAGCGTGAAAAAGCAAAGTGAGGTTCCAGGATGAGTAGCCCAGCCACAAGTGGATTGCATCTGAACTGCAGTGTCTGCCCTCCAATTGATCACTGCTATAGCTAGTGTTTTGCAGACAGAGAGTACTTTTTCTCCATAGAAGAGACAGGTATATTGAAAAAGGCAGTGAGACTCTTTGGTGCAAGATGTTTAATTTTACCTATGGTGAAGAAAAAGTAGGTAAGCAAAGGCATGTGGTGTGG
Organism: Amblyornis subalaris; assembly: GCA_018881555.1. Lineage (NCBI taxonomy): Eukaryota > Metazoa > Chordata > Aves > Passeriformes > Ptilonorhynchidae > Amblyornis > Amblyornis subalaris. Next base: position 1,341,745 of record JACAXG010000164.1, on the reverse strand, counting down.
ATTTTTGCAAATCCATGTAGGATGGGTTTTTGTCCACCCTAGCCGTGTGCTGAGAAGGAAAAACGTGCTCTTTTCTGCAGGTCTTAATGTCCCAGACATCCTTGCTGGTGGTTAAAAATCCACCATCAGTTATTACACATTTCAGCATATTCCTTTTATTCAGCAATAATGAATGCAAAGCTGTCTTGTCCTTTGCAAATGCTTTAAGCTGTTCAGATAACACATTGCAGAGTGGTTGGACACAAATCACATAACCCTACTGTGCTCTGTTTGAAAGGAAAGTGCAACTTCTAATTCATTATTGGCTAACTAATTTTCTGGTATGCTTTTCACACAGTTTTGAGTGACAGTCCCATACCCCCAGTACATCGTTTCTTTAATTGCAGTGCTGAAAACATGACTTTCTCTTTAAAGACATAGTTTTACATCCTGATTGTAAAATAATTAGTAGTTTACTGCTTACTCTTTTATCCTGAAAAAGGAACCACATTTTGCATACTTCTCCAGACATAATTTTGTCACTGTGTGATGATTTTTTTCTAAAACATGAAAAATTGTAGAAAAGGAGATCCATCTGTTGGGAAAGTTTTTCTCTGTGTGTGATATAATGTAATGAATAATCATAAATGTAAAACACTTGATGTGACGATTTCCTATATAATGATTATGCAGTAGTTAGTAGCCACAGTATACTATATTACTCCTGTTATGTATTTTGGAGGTGGACGCTATGGATTCATAATACGGTTTAACTTGTATAAGTAGTGTCAGTCCATCTGAGGGATATTCTTTCCCCAGGTTGAGAATTACAAATTTACAGTGTTGATTTTTTGAATCTTATGAGCCACTACAGAGTGGAAAATATTTAAGGATAGCAGTGTATGTACTTCTGTATGTTACTGGGTGTTAAAATAAGCAATCAGTTGATTGTTAAATAAACTAATATATACATATATACAATGCATTATATTTATGCAAAGAATAATTGCAAAAATCAGGTGAAGTGTTTCACTTTTATTGTAGTAATAGGCACCATTGCTATGTATTTATCTATGCATAGTTTAGGAGAGAAGAAGATGCTGTCAATGATTCTGTAATATTTTCTTCATTGTAGTGGCTATGGAGTTGAATAAGAATTCACTGATATGTATAGTAATGAATCTTTAAAACTATAATTTCTAATCAGTATTGGACAGTGCAAACAAACAGGTGTCCTTTAAAAATGGACTTTTGTACACTTTGAGTAAAGAACTACCTAACAAAAGGATAAAGTAGTTGTAAATTCAAAATGTATTAAATTCCATTTTTCCTTTGCCATATTTTGTAAAATGTTTTCATTGTAAACAGTATGCCTCTCACACATGTCAAATCAAATCTCTTTATTTTAGAAATATATACCTAATGTAATTGGAAGCTTATTGCACTCTCATGCAATGTATATATTGTGACTTCAAAAAGTCTGTACTGAACTTTGCTCAAACTACTAGTATGTGGATTTCTTTAAATTTATTTTTAATTAATGATATTAAGGAAAAGATCCTTTCTAAATGTACTTTAAAATTCACAATAAAGTTTCAGAAGTTGTTTTGTACAATGTTGAGGCTTTGTGTTGAATTTTCTTGTTCAAATCTTTTTAAACTGGTACTTTGATTAAGTTCCACATTCCTCAAATATGTTAAAATCTGTGTTTAACATCATCGTGATTTAAATCAGGTGTGCCCATCACAAAGTGCTGTAATTCCATTTACTTGAGAGTAAATTAGGCTACTCCATTGAACACTGGGTCTCCTGGCACTTCTGTAATTTCTGCTGGAGATTCAGTGTGGGTTCAAGAAACTCTGTACTGGACTCATCAAGGGCGAGATAAAATACATACTGCATTTTGTATATCAGCTCAGTCCAGGAGGCAATACAGAATGAGTTGGATGAAATAGTGGAGTAAATATAGAGAAAAATGTATTTAGTTTAGAATATCAAAAAATCCGTTCTATAGCTCTCAATGGAAACAAAAGTAAATATGACAGTACAGGAGAAAGATGCAGTAGTACAGTACAGTGAAATCTATTGCCAGCTTTCGCTCTTATTCTCCACATCTTTTGTTTTTAATGTTATTTTATTATTGGATGATTCAGTAGGCAAAAATATTGTGGGCATCAACGGGGAATTTGCCTGAGCAAAGAGGTAATTGAGCTCTGTAAAGCTTGGAATAACAATTATTTTTTCATGTCTGACCTTCTTCATCTGGAAAAAACAGTGACAATTGTTTTGCTCAGATATAGAAGTTTCTATTTAACTATATGTTTAGCAGTGACTAAAAAGGTTAAACAAGAGGATGGTATAATTTTTCTTTTGAGGACAAAATAGTCTTATTCCCCATGAAATTTACTACTATTTAGCTGTTTACTTAACCAAAAGAGGATGAGGCTTCTAATTTTATGGATGAAATCTTAAAAAACATTTAGCATTGTCACTGTGAAAACTGCTAGTGGCAGAGTGTTAGGTCATTTTTGTACATGTTTGACAACTCGGTATGGCATACCTGTATTATCATGAGATAGTAATTTTTCAAGATGCTTTCACTGGCACTTCATATCTTGATATGCACACATATAGCTTGATAGTTTCCATTCAGAAATCCCAATATAGCTCCTTAACTATGGTTAGCTAGAGTTTTGCACATTAAAAATGTAATTCTGATGTCAAGTGAATCTGATTTGAGAATGAGCTAGAAATGTATATGTCTTTCAAAATACCCTATTTAACTTGTCTGTTTAAATAGGTAAAACTGCTAGAAATTATTTCCCACTGCAAAGCTTCAACTAAGGTCCAAGGCAAAATTAGACCTAATTATCTTAATGGCAGATAATACTCAGCTGAATACTTTACTTACAAAATGCGTTAACTTTAATGGTGCTATTCCTACAGAAAATCAAATCTTTCTTTCTGAGTGACTCCTTCTTAAAAGACTGAAGAACAGTTTTGAATTGTCTTTGAAAAGAATCTGAAATTCAGGCTCTAAAGAGAGCCCTCAGATCTCTACAGAGAGGTAGTTTCACCATACTCAACTATTTTTTAACAGTCTGTAATAACATTTATCTCATTAAAGATCTGCTATGGGGCTAACTCAACACTCAATTACGGTGAAGCACTGATACTCCAAATGAGAACCATTTTCACTTTTAATTCAGGAAATGGGAATGGATGTTCAAGTATTCACATGTGAGGAAACACTGATGACCAAAAGTTGGTAGGATCCTGCACTTTTCTTGCAAATATAGCCAGAGACCAGAAATAGCACACCAACATTTTTTCACAATAGAATAAGCAAAACACTCTGTGTCATCAGGACCAAAAGTTGGCGCACTGCTTGTTGACAGGTTTGATGATAGTCATCACCTGCTTGGCTTGCTGTGTTTGGGACCCATAATTGTCTCTTGATGTACGGTTTGCCGTCTTTTTGCTAAGGTTCACATCATGGCCTTTTCCATGATGAATTATGAATCTTTTCATTGCGATACTGCTGCCAAAGTTAAGTTATTAGCCTAATTTGGAACCTGGTTGCCTAACCCAGGCTCACATTAGCTGGCAGCTAAATCTGTAAGGGGCCCTGTTAGTTTCAGTATCACACAGTGCACTTGTAAGTGCTCCTTGGCATGCCAGGGGTTGTGTCATCCAGAGCTGGATGGATGGATTCCCTTGTGCAGATTCTGACTTTAGCTGAGGTTGAGGAATCCTGAGTTCATTTTTAAATAATTTGATCTCAGTGACAGAAAAATGATCCCTGGTGTCCATAAGCAGAAGTCTAATCCTAAGTTTCATTTAATAAAGTTTTATAATACTGCAATATCTTGGTAAAATGGTGCTAAAAACAAAGAGGCCATTGAATGAGGGTATGATAACTTTCCTTAAGTAGGACAGAGTTCTTGTATTGGGATTTTTTAACAGGTATGCATGAGACTGATGAGCAACAGTTTCTAGGCCATTTAATCGTACTGAGTATGATACACCAACACACACTTTTTTTAGTTTAGTAAGAGCGAGGTTATGGCCAAAATAAACTCAAATCTCATAACTGATAGCCATCATCAAAGGAAAAAAAGAAAAACAGTTTATTATGGACCCAGGGGGACAATTTAATTGGTTTTTGAACATAGATAAACTCAAAAACAATACCCTACAGAAGGAGCTCTAAATTAAATCTTATTTTGATCTTATTAATGTTACAATTTTTTAAAGTTTTTGCAGGTTTTTGTATATCAAGTGATACCATCAATCTATGAAGTTAGATGTTAAAAGGCATTTAACAGTCTGACTCAGTTATTTCTATATGCATGAATTTATTTCAATTTTATTTTCTTAACAGAAGAAATTATTTTACTGATGAAGTTTCAGGAACTGCTCTAGCATCTTTGCAGCTTTCTTAAAGAAACAGAGAATTTTCCAACAGCTAGTGTTTAAATATCTGATAAGTACTTGCTTCGTAAGAAAGGGAGTAAAATAATTTTGTCTTTGAAAAAGGCTTCCCTTAGATTTTTGATGGGAAGCAGATTTGCTGTAGGAACTTGTTCAATTTCATTCTTGCATATTCACTCCCCATTTAATACAAAATGTTTTCTTGTTTGCAACATGAAGCAGGATCTTGTCACAGCACCGCAAAGGGAAAATACGTAGTGGGCTTGGCATTCCCTGACAATATGCTTTCATTAAAACTTTAAAATGTAAATGTATGGAGAAATGCATGTCATATCCCATCACAGAGCTTCACAGCTATTGCGTTCATTGCCACTACTGTGTGGCAGAGTTGCCCTTCTTTTAATAGCTTGTTTGCCTTGTAAATGTAACTATATACAGCAAGTTATATTTGGGAATGAATGTTTTGCGAACCTCAGCTAATCAATACGAGTCTTAGCTCCAGCTCCATTAGACCATTAGCAGTTTAAATTAGTAACCAGTGGTTATCAGATTTTTAACCTTGCAATTTTTCTCCCTCCCCCAGGTTCCTTCTCAAACTTCTTTGCAACACGATTTTCAGGTCACTACTCAATGTCTTATCCACAGGAGTGGGTGGATTAGAACTCATATAGATGAGAAATGTTAAACAGAAATTGCTCAAGTACTGCTTTGACTATGGCCAGAAATATGTTAATTAAAGCAATGGAGAACATAACCCTTTTCTGAATCCAAATGGCTATGACAGTTCCTACAGTTGGGAGGTATGGGGCATGCTTTCACCAGCTACAAAGCTATTTAGATGGATCAGAAAATACAGTGTAGAAAGATTATTATAGAAAGTGAATCCAATTCCAGAAGTGTCACCTCATCCCTTCTTTTGCCTTTAGTTTTTTATTTTAATGTTAAATACTTGAAATACAATCTATCACTTGGAACGTAACATTAATTGCAAAATAGCATAAGAGCTCATTTTGCTGTCAGAAACATTACATTTTTGTTCTGATAGTACATAGCAATATGCCTGAAAACAGCATTATCAGTGGTTTGGAATACATTTTCATCCTTCAGCTTCTTCAAACTGGCCTTTCCAAAGGCATGTTCAGAGATCACAGAGACAAGCCTCATTTCATGCCAGAAAGTTGTACATTCCTTGGTAAGAGAGGGTAACCAGAGAGCTCACTTGCAGAACCTATCCGAGGCTATTTTTCCTTTGCAGACTGGAATGTCACTGCTCTGTCCTTCATGGGAGATAGTGGTGGAAGGAGCTGGAGTTGTGCGTGCTTTAATGACAGAACTAGGAGACATCATTTTACAACCTGTACACTTGGTATTTATCTCCAGGTGTACTTTTAAATCATGGCTGTAAAAAAATTATTTCTGCCATTGATATGCTTCTATTTATAGAAGTTTCTGACAGAAGACTTACGTCTTTGTGGTGACATACCTGCATACCACAGGGGTACAGTAATAAAGCTTCAACAGTGTTAAGTCTCTGTGTTTCTTTGTGTTTTTATGCTTTATTTTTAAAAGTATTTTGACATGGTTTTTCTGGGTTTCTTTAGTTATGGGTTTGTTTTTGTTGTTTTTTTTTTTGTCTTCTCTTATGCTGGTCCAGTCTCTCCAGAGTTGCAAAATTATTGATTTTTTTTTTCTAATTAATATTCTTTCTTAGATAATTTCTTTTGCTGATATAGTTCTTCTTCAGGATCACAGAATATTATCTTGTTGGAGGCAAATGTTGACATCATGTATAGTTATACCTTTAAAAGCGGAAACAGTATATTACTGTCCTTTTCCAAATCACTTTGCAAGTACCATTGTAAACATCTTTGCTGTAGACCATGACAAGAAATTAGGTAGTCTGTCTTTGTAAATGTGACAAGAATGTCAAGCTACAGTAGAAATAAATGGGAAATCAGCATTATTTAAGAGAAAAACTAATTCACTGTCATATCCAAAAACAGCTGGTTGCCAAAAGCAAATATTTCGCTTAAGTAAAGGCTTTGAGCTTTCTTTAAACAGAACTATTTTAAGGATTTTTAGGGAAAAAAAAAAAGATACAAAATTAAAAATCTAGAATTATTAATAAAGATATGAACTTCACTAAGAAAAATAATTTCAGAAACTCTTTTAAGCATTTTGTTTAAACAACTAGTGACACAAAATGCTATGTAAGAGAAATAATTCCAGAAAAATAAATGCTGTCATTTAGTATTGTCAGTTGCTTGCTTCTGCAGTTAGCTTGGATGAAATTCATTTGACTGAATGATCTAATCACCTAGACACCTGTTACAGTTAGTGGAGAGAAACAAACAGTTTGGGGGCATTGATTGATCTCATTTCATCCTGAAGTAAGTGGCTAAAATCAGTCCTATGAATTTAACCCTAAATGTTAAGTACCTCATGTGTAAACATGAACCCTGTAGAAATTGAAAGCTAGATGAAATCAGTTTTTTCAGACATCATATTTCTTTAAGTGTTCTGTCTAAGTATTTCCAGCCTCAGTATTTCTCTGGCAAGGCTGTGAGTTCAATATATAGAATAAAAGTCATTACTTGCAATGCTCTTCGTTTAGAAATGTGTAAGGAATAGAATTAAATGGAGCGGAATGTTTTCAGTGATAGCAGGCTGAAGCCTTGATAGTCATTGTCACTGTAGTACCTTAACAAAAAGCATAATTGATGATCCTAGCATTTCAGTAATTCTTTAACAGTAATGTAAAGTAATATATGTGCTTTTATACCAGTTGACTCCTTAATGAAAGTGGTTTATACATTGGTCATTATCTCCTTTGAAGCAGATGAAGGAGTTAGTTCTTAGGACATTTCTAAGAGCAAGCTCTCTATTTTGACCTATTTTTTAGTTAGAAAAAAAGAGCATTAAAATTAAATTTCATGCTGAAAAGTGGTTCTTTTACCTTTGCTGCATGCAAACATTGTCTTGCAGCCACCTGTGTCTGTCTCATGTCTAACTTACTCTAAAAATTGGCATTTTTCTAACGGCTAGCCCAGAAAACTCAAATCTGAATGACAGGCTTGAATTCTTTCTTTCTTATGCATCATCACCAATTAGACATGAGTCAGACTAAATTGCTCAATCAGGTTTATGTGTTTTTCTCATTCTCTGAGGGATTTGCGCTTTTCTAACGGATTCCTCACAGATTTAATTTGTTTACTTTTTCTGGATGGGCGGGGATTTACTTTATTATTAAACCCTAGATGATGTGACTGGGATGGAAGGAGCTTTACTGAAATATTTTTTTGAATTTTCTTCCAAATTGCACCTTACTGGACCATTACTCCAAAGGGTATGGATTTTTATCTGTGAACCTCAGTGGCATCACCATCCTGTCCAAGCTCCATCTTCTTAACACCTTAAGGCACTTAACACCTTTAGGTCTGGCTGGGTGCCTTTTTGTGTCCAGGATGCTGGGGACTAGTATACCTTGGTTGCTCTGTTGCTCTCAGTTTTATATGTTTGAATCCACTGCTTCCATTCTTTTTGTCTCCAGGGTAAAGAAGATTTTAGCTTTCAATGACAGCAACAATAACCATAACGATTAAAAAAAAAAAAAGAAACAGGGAAGAGAAAAAAAATTTCAAGTATGAATTCTAAAAGAAACATCGACAAGCCTATGTAATTTCAAAGACCTATAGCTTTTCAATAAATGCCCTAGATAATATTTATTTCACAGCAGGATATGATCAACAACCTGGAATTTATAGAAGACTCTCAGCTCTCAATCCATTCTTTTTTTTCCAGCTGTTCTGCCTTTGGGAGCAGTAGAGTAGTCTGGAAAAGGCTGCAGCAGATGAATCCAGAGAGTCCTTTAGAAACATAGCAATGAGCAAAATATATCAGCGTTTCTCCACTGACAATATGCAGTAGGTGATCTTTCTCAAAAGTCTGTTACACAGTACTAAAAAGACATACAAAAGCTTAGCGTGCCCATGGGGCTTGGGAGCCAGATGATTCCTCTCAGTGAGTTCGCATCCATAAGTTAAGGACTATATTCTGGATGGTAGCTTTGTTGGTATTAATAAAGTCTCATAAAGGAGAAATATATAAAACTAGATCCATTACCATGGAAATAGTGAAAGGTCATTTCCATGGAAACCATGGGAAGCTCTCGTGCTATGATTTTGAGGAAGTCTGTCTTTGAAGCTGCAATGCATTTATACAATGAGCCTTGTTTTAAATTAAATTAAATCTATATATGTAAAATGATAGACATTTTGAAAATTCTAACTTGGTACAGCCATTTGCTGGAAAAGGAATGAATATCAAACCCAGATGTGTTACTCATTTTGGCTTTTGGGAAGCTGTTTGGTATCTTTTTGTGCCTAGTGCTGTAAATAGCTGAGATTTCTTACTGAGAACAGTAACCTTTTAGGATTCAGGATTATCGTTTGTTTTCCATGGTTTCCTTTCCTGTCTAAGTCTGATGCCAGAACTTCAGCCTCAGGAGAATGCTTTCTAGTAGATGTGCATATATTTGTAATTTGAGAGCTCATTCAGGCACAGTGATGAGAAAATTTCAAGGATCTACCTTTATGAAGAAATTCTATAAAATTAGTACAAAGAGTGGGGTTTCTATAGAAATGTGGTGAAATCCCGTGCAAGCTAATATATCCTCGTTTTTTGCTCCTTAGCATCCATCACCACAATCTTTTCTGATTTTTTCTTTAGACAGTCCCATATGTAGTTCTTTTTAGAGATTTTTGAATCACATTTCATAAGAACTACATAGACAGTCAGCCTATAGATGTTGTGAAAAAAGTTTTATCTAAATAAATAATTCTCCAGTGTAATTTTTTTCACAGTGAGAGAGAATGTACTGTTTCTATAATGCAAGAATGGAAAGATAGATGCAAAAAGAAGAACACTAAGGTATTTAAAGGTTTTTTTCATGATACTGGAACACACACACCCTACCATCATTGTGGATTTCCGAGCAAATATAAAGTTTACTTGCAAAATCTTTGAAAGTTTTCTAAACTAGCTTTAAAAAGTAAATCAACTTCAGGATCCTCGAGCACTGAAGGGCAAGAATCCTTACTTAAAATAATTTACATAAAATCATAATGAAGGCTGGAGCCAGACTACTTTCTTTTTCTCTTATCTCATCAGAACCACTGAAGCAAAAGTCAGGGCATCCACTTTTGCATACCTGGTTTAGACTTGAAACAGCAGTAAGCTTTCAGACATCCTACTCCCCAGGGCTGCCTATGAAGTCAATGGGCAGAGTTAGCAATATCTAAGGTTGAGCAGACTCTGCACTACAGGTCTTGCCCACAGAAGTATTTAGGAGTCTCTGCCCCATTGGAATGCAGTCACTTAAATGTCTTCTCCAGCCTGACTAGGCTTACAGAGGAAGCCCAGTGCTGCAGCCTGGGAGGGCCATCTGAATCACCCTTTATTTTAGGAATAGCAGTAGCAGTACCTAATAGTAGTAGGGCTGCGGCTGCACTCTTCTAGATGAGGTTCTGAATACTGTCCATACATTCTTTCCTGTCAGGATTTCAAAATGCTTCCTGAGCATTAAAACTTTTATCTTTCTATGTTTGAATGAGTTGAGGATCAAAATGTGTTAAAGCCAGCATTTCTAGTTTTCCACTAATTCAGTGGTTTATCAGTACTCACTTTGAATAAGCTTGGGCCTGGCTTCAGTCTCAGAGTCTGGGAGTCGAGGACAAGGAGTTCTTGCTAAAAATAGTATCTGCTTGCATCTGCATTAACTGAAAATCAATTTAACTTGTTTATCAGAAGTTTTTTACAAGTGGAAAGGAAGAAGTGATAATCTGATCTGATGCACGGGTCACTCTGAATAAGGTTTTCCTAATTTGACATCCTGACTTTCAAGGTGCAGGTAAACTGAAAGAGATAAATGAAAACATTGTGAATGTTCTGCGTTATTTGTCATGTCAAGGGGACAGCCTTGGTTGGAGTCATCATACACTTTATCACAAAGTCTAGTACATCCATGCACTTCAGACTTTAAAACTGGAGATTTTTCAGTCATCAAATACTCTAATTGCATAGAAGATTTATTTTTAAATTTTTTTTTTGTCATTGTGTGCAGGTGTATAATTCTTTTCACCTGGGAAACCAAATACTTGAACTCATTCAGTATTTAATTATTTTAATTCAGTTTTGTAATACTCTGCAGGATATCTCATTTTTTTTGGCCAGTTCCAGATTGGCCAGATGAAGAGGCATGGATGCTTATGTTATGTAGAAAGTCTACTTTACTCTTTGATTGACTGAAGGATGTTGCTAAACATTGGAATGTAGGTTTGTTTGTGTTTTTTTTTCCTTCTTCACTTCTGCTAAATTGCATTGCTGAACAAAGATACAGATCTTGGTAGCAGAAGATTCTTTTGACATGAGACCACCATGATGAGTCTGATGAGTGACATTTAGATTGGGATCTTTCAAAAAAATCTACTTATATCCCATCTTTATTCACTTGTCTTAGTTTCAGATGATACAGAAGTCTCCTTTCATTTTTTTAATATTTCAGGTGTTAGTACAACCCTATGGCATTAATCAGAAAGTGCCCTGCTTTATAGATTTTCAGGAAATCAAATCAAAATATTTAAAAATAATTTCAACAGCAAGTAAAAATCAGTCTAAGTTCTGTGTCTTCCTATCTCTTCTTAAGTTTTCCTTCTCCAGTATTCCCCACTGGGAAGTTATGTTCAAAGTTATAATTTTTTTTGGCAGGAAAGTTCTGACCTACACTCAACAAAAAGTACAGGAATACTTTTAAATTTATTTATTTTATTTAATCACCCACTGTTGCCAAGAAAGTGTAGTTATCTAGCAAGTTTTCTTTACATTTGGCCAGATCCAGAGCAAAGTCAAGGAAAGACTCGGAGAAGTTTCAATGGCTTTAGAAGAAACTCATTTAATTTGTATACAGCTGGAAATACCAGACAGCCGATTCATGTCATGAACATGAATCAATCCTATGGCAAATAGTCCTGTTAAAGAATTTCAATGCAGAGGTGCTGGAAATGAAAAAAAGCTTTGGAGTCAATTGAGATGGAGGAGATAGGAAGAAACACACTGAGCATTTGTATATGGTTCCCTTTGTGTCCTTCCATGACCTAGTTTTTAAATATGTAGACGAATTTCTTATTTTCTCTAAATTATTTTTATTTCTAAATTATAATTTGGCTACTTTTACCCTTCCGTGCTCCTTCCGTCTTCTTTTTTTTTCAGGCTAGGTCTTTAGAAGACTAAATTTAGTACGGTGAGCCAGCAGCTAGCAATGGTCAGTTGGCTCAAGCCACCCCTGACTTTTACCATTTGTAAAGGCAGTACTTCAAGCAGCATTCTTCTGTATTTTCCAGACATTAAAATAAGGAATGAAGCAGGACCAGACCCATTTGGTCTAACCCTGTGGCCCCGATCCAGATCTTTTGCAGATTTTCTCAGTGACAATACTGATACCATGATAAACTTTTCACATTTAGTATTTGGAAGTACTAAATCCATTCCTTTGTTTATTAATTTTTAAAGGATATGATTAATAAATGCATAAAAATGGGTTTTCATTTCTAAATGAATAATTTTCATCAAAGGAAGTAGGCTTTGTCATTTGGTATCATTACAACTGATAGTGTTTAATTGACATTTTTGAGATTAAAAGAGAAAATATAGTTTTAAATTATTAAAATGGATCAAATGGTAATTTGGTGGTTTGAGGTCAAGAACAAGAATCATAAGACTATCTCTTTGTATGTTTTCTGCTCTTGATGATTTGAAAGTGGGAAATTGGAAAATACAAGTTTTATTTCTTTAGAGGATATGTATCTGCTAAAAGGAAAGCAGAAGGTTATCCTGAGATGACATTTTTGAGTATTATATGAAAAGAGGGATGATAAGGATTGTAGAAAGAGATGCAAGGAGTGAAGAAGCTTTATTTAAAAAAAAAGGCATAAAAAGTGAAATTATCCATAATTTCAAATTTTCAGGAGAATATATGCTAAAATGCCAGAAGAAAAATATTCATTTTAATTATTATTTGTCAGTAGAAGAGATGAAATATACCACCAGTCATTATTTTTATTATGATTTAGTGTTCTGATTACAGAAAATGTTTTTATCAACAATAACTTCAAGAGTGTACTGTCACAGCCAGATCCCATGTGCCTTGCTCTCTGCATTTGCAGAACATTTTACAGCATTGACGCCAATTCTACAGACAAGGCCTTTTAGCAAATTAAAGAAAGTTGTATATGTGTTTCAAGATCAAATCCCCAGTTGAGAAGTAACTCAGGAAACCAGAGACAGAATTTCGAGTATGTCAGATGGTAAACAAAACTGTAGGAAGATGCAGCCGGTAGAGAATTTTAAACTAAAAGCTGTCCTCAGTCTGTATTGTATCATATGAATGTCAAAAGTGCTATAATTGAATTAGAGATCAGAGAAGATTGGCCTTGAAACACAAAAGCTTATAAAAATTTTTGGAGTGGAAGGCATAATGAAAAAAGAAAAAAGTGGTGGTCATGCCGACAGAAACAAAATCTAGCCTCACTCACTCTAACATAATCTGCCAATTTTTCAATTTTCATAATATTTTTTTCTGATAGTAATGATAAATATACATGGAGTACATTTCTGTCTTAACAGCTGTGGTAATTGATATGCTATTCACAAAAAGCCAAAGGATCTCAACCAATTCCCTGCAACTCAAAATGTGACACTGGTCTCCTTAGGGGTGTGCTTGTGGACAGGAGAAGGGCAGAAGCAGGAGCAATCAACAGTAAAGAGGCATCCGTTCATCCCAGGCTTGTGAAAAGCCCTTGGCCGGAGACACAAATTCCAGCTGCCTCATAGGTGCAAGATAGGGGGCTGATATAGAGAAGAAGGGATCAAGAACTTGTTTCTCATCACCTCCCATATCCTCCAAAGGCTCAGGGAAGGATTAAAGCCAGGGTGATTGCTTATTAGTTACTGACACTAGACAAACCAACATTTATCTTTACCTGACATCCTGTACTGCCCAAAGGCCTGACTCAATATAAACATGTATGCAAAGTAAAAATCTACCAGCATTTCAAAGTTATCCATTAGTGGACAGTCAGAGCATTTTCAGTCTGTGAAGATACAGTTCTTGCTTGATTGCTTACAATATTAACCACACTGTCAGTCCCAAAGCAAGTAATGTTAAGTATAGGTGATAATATCAATAATAATGCAAGATACAACGCTCACCTCTTTCATCAGTGAAAAATCTGCTGAGTTAATAAACTGTACCAAGGTAAATTTGGCTTTTTTTGTCCTTTCACAAATCAAAAGATAGGATACACAATGAGTTGTTACAGGATTCTGAGGATAAAATCCTGCCAAAGATGCTTTCAGGTCTTTTATGGGTCACTAGCATTGCTGTGCATGAACTATATTGCAAAGGATTACTTTTATTTAGTGTTTTGTATAGTTTAATTCCTCCTTTAATATTTAATAAACAGAATAAGAATCACTAAGAAGTTTGTTTTGTGGGGTATCCCCTAATCTTAGTATTTTTATTTATTTTCACTGTGAGATTTTTTTTTTTTAAAGTCTTTTTATTCTTTACATTCTTGTTACAGTTAGGGCATAACTGACAAAGTGACTAAACATGTAGGAAATTAGTAATCCCTATTTTGCATTTTTTATTATATATCCTTATATATAATAACCTTGTATAGAACGTGCTTTTAAAATCTGTGTGGGGGTGTGTGCATGTATAGAATTTAAGTGAGATAATATATTTTATGTGGCTTTCATCTTATCTGTTCAGGTAAGTAATTTTCCTACCTTTTTGTTTCAGAAAATTGTTGCATAGTTTTGTTTGACCTTTATGTTTACATAAAATTGTAGCTCATCTACATTTGTTATGCCGGAATTATCTCTGTCTTCTAAATACTAAAGACTTTAAACAACTTTTTTGTTCTTTTTTTTTGTTTTCAAGATGAAGCAACAGCTAGCATGTTCCCATTGATAATAATAGAGATTTTGTGTATGATTGCTGTGGGAGCTGGCATACTGGTGTAACACATCTATCTAGATCATCCAAACACATTCAGAATCCTCCCAGAGTGTGTTGGATCCATGTCCAATCCCAATTACACAATGCAATCATATAGTTATTACTAACTGTACTGGAATCACTATATTTTGGAGCGTTGAGCTGATAAGTGTACAAAGAGCTAACATATCTTTGTAAATAAGCATTAGAATTACTGTGTTGGGGATATTTTACATCCTTCTTGATATTTGTTTTCATTTCCATCTCCCCAAGYTGCACACTAAATATTTTCGAGAGATAAGATTGCTGGTAATATGATCAGAAAAAATTACCCTGAAAAGCCTGTAAATTCATGTAGTTCTTCTCAATGTCTTTCCTGTCAGTGCCAGTAGAAAGTCAAAGATGCCTTTTCTAATTGCCAGCTCCGTGAATACGATATCTGAAAATCCATGTTTCTGAGTTTCACATTTATGTTACCAATAAAAATTCTGCAGTTCAGATTTAGATAAATCATTTTGCTGATGGCGCATAAGATAAAACAGAAATTCAGCTCACTTTTACATGAGGAGTGATTCTGATCAAGGTAAAAACTTGATATTTATTGTTAAAGGAGACTTGCCTGATTGTTAGAATAGCTAGGCAGATAGGTCCTTATGAAGGGAAAGGACAAGAATTGGTCAAGCAATGACTTTCCTGAGTTTATTTTTAAAGATATGTAAAATATCTGACCGGCTGAAAAGAAGATCTGCTCTAATTTCAGCAGACTTTGAATGTTGGGCTGATTAAAGATTACAAAGTACTTCTCAGTTCTTGTAAGTACATTTATGAGAGTTTCTAAGGTTCTGCATGTACAATATGTACCATTATAATACCCTGCTGAGACAAGACACTTTGAATCTGTCCTCCATCCTACTTATTCTGACTGTGCAGATGTGAGGTCTTACCACATGGTCTTGCATTTTTCAGCTTTAGAAACATATTCCTTTTATTTTCAACTTAAAATATTTCAATTTCATTAGTCTGTAAGAAAATACATTTTGAAATCTAAATTGTCTAATAAATGCACAAGTTCTTTTAGTGCCTTTAACTGGATAATCTGTGACTTGAGTGTATAAGGAAGGTATGAAAGGCAAATGTCCTTATAAGTAAACGTTTATGCTTCAAAAATAGTTTGATGGAATCAAACACTTCTTTGAAATAAAGCTCAAATATGCATTTGATACAACGATTTTTAATGATAGAGTCCATGAGTGTCTTGAGACGTCCCACTTCCTGTTTTTTGGCAGTTTATAACAACTGATACTGTGTAAGTCAAATCCATCAGAGGACACCTTTCTGCAAATTTCTGTGCTCTGCTGTTGTAGATCTCCCTAAGGGCTCTGGAGACACAGGAGGAGAGATGTTTATTACGGGCTTCATTTATTGAAGAAAACAGCTCTCACATTTAGGGGGAGGATCACAGAGACGTAGTGAAACTCGGAGAAATCCCTCAGCTCTAGATTTTAAATCTCCCAAGCTTGCTTGTTCTTTTATTTGTCTGTCATTGTGCACAGAACAGCACGACCACTGTTTGCCTCCCGAGCCACAGCTGCTGGCGGGGGATGAGCGAGAGGCCCAGTGCAGCAGAGGGGAGGAAAGGATGTTTACACTGACCCAGACTGCTTGAAGTTTATGCAGGAGAAACTGCTATTAGAGATGTACAAAAATGTTAAAAGAGAGTATTTCTAGTCATCTGACTGGGAACTTTCTTAACCTCTGCCTCACTGTCTTTCCGCCTCACAGAGTGAGAGATTCTCCACCTCCCTCCAGCTCCACTGGATTTTCTTTAGCTGAAGCTGAGCTGATCAGCTGGCTGGCCCTGGGGAATCTGGTGAACTGTTAAAACAGGCCAGGTCTGTGGCCCCGTGGGCAGATGGTGCAGTTTCTGCTCAGCGTGGGCAGTGGGGGCTCACTGCTTCTTGGTTGCAGCCACTCACCTCTTCAATAGTCTCACCTTAGAGGTGTTTCTCTATCTGTGTTCAGGCTGCTCTGAAAATGCAAAAAAAAAGTCCCTGAGCCCTTCTGGAGCTTCACTTCCTTCACCCCTGATGGTCGATACAGATTTTGCAGCAATTGCCAGTGCACAGCCTTTGGACTACAGGGTTCAGTTTCTTGGGAGTAACACACCTTTCAATGGACATCCCAGGAGGCTGGGTGGCACACACTCTGTCAGTCTTCAGAAAGGTATAATTCACTTTTTCTTAGTCACTCAGCAACTTCAGTGGGCTCTTATCATCCCTCCTGGACACCCAGCAGCATAAATACACAGCAGTCACTTTACTCCCCAGCTATACCCTGATTACTGTCATGGATGTGCAAGGAAGAGGGAAAACCCTGCGTGTAATCTCATGGATGCTTCAGCTGCAGCTTGACCTTGTTTCTTTGGATTACCACACATTATGTGTAGAATATATTGGTATTTTTTTCTCTCATATGCTAATTTATGCAAGTATGTGAAGGTCTACTTGGAGGCTGGCTCAGCTCATAGACAAGAACCATGTTCGGGGTGGACATCATCTCACTTAAGCCTCATTGTCTACAACTGAAATAGTACACCTGAGCTCTGTATATAGTTGTAAAGAAACAGAGAATAGGGTGTCACAAGCCATTTGGCATTTTTAACAGCACAAGATGACCTACAGTTCCTTATTTTGCTCCACCAACTAAGTATACTAATGCTGTGGCAGACTAATTTCTAGTGGGATCAGATTATTTGGACTTGATATATTTGACCAGAGAAGGAGCTAGTTCAATGTGACGCATGTATGTCATGACACTACCCCCCAGGAAATGTTAATTGCTTTTACATAAAAAAGTTTAAAGGTTGGGATTTTATAAAAAAGGTATCTATAATCTGGAACAGCTATATTAAAAGGAAATGTTTTCTTTTATAGCATGCATGATGTTTAAAACTGTGCTACTAAAACCAGTGTTTTATAAACAAGCACGAGCTTTTCCTCAAATTGGATCACTTTTTTTTCTCTGTATTTATTTCTTTTGAAGCATACTCTTTCGTACCTGACTGCGTATTTTATTTGCCTATGGTTTATTTCTCTGCCAGTCTAATCTGTCTAACCTATTTTAGGCTTTTATAGCAGGCTTATCACTTCAGTATCTAGGCATTAAATGCTTCAGTGCATTTCTGAAGGCTTTCATTTTACTTAAATGCCTTTGAACACACTTAGGAAGTGTTATTAATTAGAATCAGCAGCCCAGTACAACTTCAGGTACTAATTAGTTATTGCCCTTCAGTAAATTCTTTATAACTTTCCTACAAACAGAAGATTTTAGCTAACTCAATAATTTGGAGATGGAGAAAACCATTGTATGTGCTTTTGTCAATCTTTGCTGCATACATATTAGATATGACATGGTTAGATTGTGCTTATTTGTAGAATGCAACCATAAATCTTAAAAAATAAAGTTGTTTTCGCAATTATTGTCATTAAATTCATAGGGAATTTAATGAAGACAGTGAACTTTAAAAGCAGTCTTCCAATGACAGTTTAATTCTAACATTTTGTTTCATGTTTGGTATGGTTTAAAGGGTTTATTTGTTTGTTAGTTTTTATCTCTATTACCTCATAGCAATAACTTGCCTAGAGTATTTTAAACAACATTTGCTTTTTCGAAACAGTATGACTGTACTTATACAAGTCCTTTAATTTTCAAGCTGAAAACTGAATAATAGGAAGGTAAATATAATGCCCAACCTTTTATGAGTATGACAAATTGTTTAATGCGTCTGGTATTCTATCAGCGTTTGTAGCACAAAGCCCAGTGAGCAAGAATTTAAATATCTCAGGAAATATCTTAGTGTTTATTGAAAGCTGGGAACTCTGGGAATTCTGGGAACACATCCTGCCTCCAGAGGTTTGGTATCTGGGTTGTTGCTAGCAATCTACCAGATGTAATCACACTTTGCTGGCCTTCTCACACGATAAGGTATGGATAGTGTTTTCTCCTGGTAGTGGTTCGGATACAAAAAGAAGAAGAAGTCATATATGAGAGACTTCAGTTACATACATAAATACTTTCCTTGGCACTTTTTTCTAATGTGCTTGAAGTACTTCCAGGACACTTCAACAGATCATGTGCACTTAGGAAAATAAATGGAACTAATGCTATAAACTCAGTGGGGAAAAATACAATACATGCTAAATGTGAGCTGGTTTGAGTCTGATTCCACACGAATGGGTTTGAAGAATAACTCCTCTGTCTCTCGTGCTGTAAATTTTGAACTGCATTTTTTAACTTTGAAATTTTTATGATGGGAATGAAAATTGGTTGTTAGATAGAATAAATGTGTGGCCTATTTATGAGAAGAAGCTAAGACAGATTTGTTTAGCTCAAACAATAATCTTTTATTTGCACTACATTAATCTTTACACCAGAATTCTATTTCTGCATTCCATATTTCTAGTATGAGTGCTTAATATTGTTTCCTCCAAATAATTTTGTGAAAACATGAGCCTCCTTGCTACATTTGGAAAACATTCCGTTTCTCATGATCCATTTTTATGACCTTTTTCTTTCGAATAGGCCCTATACTTCGTGTACCTCATAAAGTCAGACAAATACAAGTATATTGTGTGATTAAAATTGCAGTCAGTATAGTTTAGCCTCTTGACACAAATTTAAAATGAACAAGTTTTTCAAATTATTTTACTTTCCATTACTTAAGGGTTTGAAAAAAGAACAAGTAGATGTACATGAATCAACATTACAGTAAGGCTATCCCCAGTGTTTAAACTGAAGCAAAAAAATCCTTCCTAACCGTAGCACTTAATGGTCTTGAAAATCGTAGGATATTCTTCCCACTATGTGTACTACAAAGAAATCAAGGAAGGAGCTTACAAGACATTTAAACCTTGCTTAGATTTTGGCTAGAAATTCAGCAGCAGCATTGGTCAGGAATGGCCCTGCAGTGTTTGCAGAGGCCATATCAAATGATAGCAATTTGTAAAACCATATGTAAAATTGCCTCTATATAATACCTGAAATTAATTTATGAATCTCAAAGGAAAGCGATAGTGCACTTGATGAACCCAACTCCAGAGCAACACGCCAGTTCCAAAGATTACTGTCTCCAGAAAGGTTTATCTCAGCAAGCTGATTTCTGTACCTGAAAATAAAGGTATCATAGCCAGGTAGCACAGTGATTTATGAAATATAATGGGAATTGAATCTCAGATCTCAGAAATCTCCATGTAACCTCTGCACGTCTACAGCTATCCCTGAAGTCATGATGCTGAATCCTAAAGAGCTGGGAAAGAAAGCAAGCTTTTGTCAGAAGTAGAGCCTTTGCTATTCTTCAGGAAGGAAGCTTTTGTTCAGCTTAGTGCAGTGAGTTACAGCTCAGCAGAACTTTTTGTACTTTGTTTTTGGCTGACATTGGACTGCAGCTGTGATACAGATACCTTTTCAATGGATCTTTGAGGAACAAAATGAAAGGTTGAGACAGGGCAAATATTTTTATGAGGTCCTTGGGGAAGTAGGATCCCTGGAGAAAAGGAGTGATGATCGAAAATTCACGTAGTAATCCGACATTCACAGTTCACCTGAAACCTGAAGTTTAAACCAAAGGACATACAAGTCACAGTTAGAACATGCAGTGTCACGACCACAGCATCTCTCTTCTTTCCTCATTGCTTCCAGGAGAGCAAACCATGTACACAGCAATCTACAGATCCCTAGAGAGTCAGATTGGTATGAAATAGCCACTCTTCTCTTAAATTGTATTGGAATGGGTTCTTCTGCCAGAAGACCACCAACTCTACACTGTCTCTCATACACAGAGCCTTATTAGGAGTGGTCTGGAAGTCTGATCTGGGTGTGTATCAGCCACAGTACAACAAACTCTGGGTGCTTCCAGTTGTGTCGTTTGCCACTGGAGCATCTGTTACTTCTTCTGATGCTCAGAACATATGCTAATGCACAAAGAAGAGCTATTTGTGTCAATGTGTATATTTAATGTATTTTTTTATCTCTACATACATTTCTGTTAAAATTAAACTTTGTAGCTACACTTTAAGAATGAATGGAAATTACCTATGTGAAAATATTATATAAACTGTCACCTTAGAAATACCTGACACATTTTCAGAAGAATAGTTTTGTGTATATTTTAAATACGTGAAAATTTCTCTTTACTGAAAAGTGGTGTTGGCTGATGACAGGAATGCAATACAGTTTGGGACTAATGAGTTCTCTGGGGGTGAAAATTATCTATGTAATTGGTAAGAAAGTTTTCTTTCTTAAAACTGATTGCTTTATTTATTCAGTTTAGTAGAGCGAGTCTTTATTGTCCCAATTGCATGTAAGTTGTTCGCTCCGCCCTTTTTTATTCCACAAATATTTATCGTGTGTTTGTCTTGGTTTTTTAATCAGAAAAGACTTTTTCTAAAGAAAGAAAAAAAAAAAGAAGAGTAATTCTCCATTAATCTTTTCCACTGTAGGAGAGTAGTCTCTTTTGAGTTGAACTTTGAGTTCAGATTGAAAAAATAAACCTTTCTTCGTTTAAGAAAGCCATTTCAATTTTTAAAATGTATACTGTGAAAAGTAATTTTACAGCTCAATCCAAATCCAAAAGCATTGCAGGGTTGCTTTCCTTCAAGTGTGGATGAAATTCCTTATGTTTTAATGGCAAATGTGTTAAAAATGTATGTGTTCAGTGCCTCATACTTCGTCCAGAGCATATGAATTACATCAGTCTTTTCTCCTGATCTTTTCAAGGATGCCTCAGTGAGAAGGATGACAGGTCTAAGCATCCTATCCAAAACACAAATTGTTAGCCTCTCCATTCTGAGTACTTTGCTCCTGGGCATCACAGTCCTTGTAAACATATGTTTGGAAATTTTGAGATGAACATGACTGAAAATTATTCTTCTCTGTGTAATAAATACCAAAATTTCCTAGTAACAGACTGTTTTATTTCTATGTAGACATTGCTGACCACTGCTGTAATAAGTTCTTGATTACTTATGAAAAAGGGAACTTTCATACTCTTTGGTTTTGGGTTTTTTTTCTTCTTTCTTTAAAAATTGTTTAAAATACATTTTTTTTTGGTTCTGATGACAAGAAGAATATATTTTTAAAGGAGTCTCACTGGAACCCTACAACGTTCTGATGTTAGGCACTTTAGAAAGTTCTAGCCAGCTTTCTGTTTATCTTGTACAACATACAGAGAAAAAAGCTCATAGCATCATTCCTGCTGTCATACCTGCATCCAGCCCACCATCCACATAACTCTTCAGCATGAAGAATTTAGTGGCCTGAGCTCTTGGATGAAAAGCAGTAGGCTGTTCAACTCCTGCTGTCTCTCTCAGACATTCTCCAGATAATGTAGTATCTCTTAGCTGACATCATCCTGAAAATGTATCTTGGATGGATTTTTATTTTTAAAGTGACAGTTTCCTGTACAGTCTGCTCCATCCTGGATCCAGTTCAGTATGGGGGAAGGTAATTTATCATTCTTTAGACTGGTTTCATAAGATGACACGGGTTGGCTCCTGTGAATTCAAAAATGCTGCAGTGTCTGCCAATACTAGCACCTGGAAATGATGTCCTTGCAGTGATCTCATATCTAGTAAATTAGGATTTCTAGAACTGTCCAAAGCACACTCATCTTCCAGTCCTCTCCCCTGAAGCCCTAGCCTCCAAAGCGTGTAGTGCAACAATAGCTGTATTTCCCTAACAGTGGACCCAGTGGCATCATGCCGTTGCAGCTCCATGGATGAGAGGTTGCACCTACTGTTCTGGATTGTCGCTGTAAGGTACCCCGTTCCCAAGAGAGAAGGACTGCCTTATAAAATGCTTAGGTTCTCTCTGTCCCCATTCAACCTAGAAAGGAGTGAGCATGATTGTGACAAAGATGACTTTTTAAAATCTGACAAGAGAATGGAATACACGCTGTTCTGTGACTAACGGTGGGTATGAAAGATCTAAAAGATCCTTCTCCACAGATTTTCCTTCTATCAACAGGAATTAGAAATGGTTGCTCGCAGTGCTTTTCCTTATATGGCAGCAAAACCATGACGTGTTTTGCTTCCCAACAATTTTGGCTTGTATCAAATGTGAAGCTGGCTCAGAAACAGCTTGTAAAAGAGAGAAAAGTAAGACTTAGCTCCAGTAAGTGCCTGAACACTCTTTTTCGTTCACTTGGCATGAGTATGATGGTATTTCAACTTGCCATTGACATGAACATTTCAATGGCTGGACAGTAAGCTCTCTGATAAAGCTGTTGTCTGACTAGGAAACAAGGCTTTCGTACAGGGCAGCCTCTTTATAGCAATTACAGTAAAAATTAACCTTTCAAAAGTTAAGTTTCTGTTTGAGGGGCCAAAACAAGGACTGAAAGCAAGGATTAATTTCCCAGCAACAATCTAAGCTCTTGCCTTTTCAAATGAAAATAAAACACAGGCAGAATTTTATGAACGATATTTAGATGCATGTGAAAATATGTCTTTTAATTTTCCTATTTAGGCCCTACTTCCAGATATGAATACAAACAATGAGTCTTATATGTGGAAACAAACCTTTCCTAAACCTTGGAAAATTCAAAGCAAAATAAAGAAAAAACCCACACAGAAAATAATGATTTTTAGAGTATGACAAGCTTGGTTTTTTAGGAATAAATTTTGACGAGAGCTGGCTGCCTCATTATGCTTGGTATGTTTTGGCATACAGTTTGAATATAGTACTCTTTCTGAGTACACTGCATAAAAACATAGCTTTGATATGGCTTAGGATGTCTATTTTGTGGTTCTCTGTATATTGCTTAGTTTCGCATTAGTTGCCATTGTGTGTTTTTTCAAAATGTACATGCAACTCTTTTCATCTGTCTCTCCTTCTTCCTGTTCTTTTTTTCCTTTCCTTTGGTTATAAGCATTTAATATCAGCTTTCTGAATCTGTTTTACTATACTAGAGCAGCGCCAAAAAGTGATATCATTTGGAACTCAAGCAGAGACATTATGTATTGAAATGATTCCTAAATCATATATTCCACATTAAGAAATATCTGGGGGAATAAAATTTCTGTCATGGCTTGTAACTAATGTGGAAAAGACTTGCTCTGTCAGACAGTAAGTGATATGCACACTGAGAGCCCATCATATTTAGGTTAGCAGTTTGCAGTGCTTTCAGTTATATTTTTTTCATTTGAAGGTTTATTATCAGTTGCTGTACATTCATCGTTATTTAGTTTTCAGTAATCTTATCTCTGAATGTATGATCTTAAACCGTTTATTAATCTGAAGATTAATCTGCTTTTAAAGAGTACTTTTTCTCCCGATTAGTATCAAAAAAAACCTTCTTCCTTGCTGCTTTAGATGAATGGAAATTCTTTTCGTTTGTATGTGATGGCAAACTAGGATTTCTGCCAGTTCCCTTGACTGTATTAGAGAAATTCCAGACAGCTAGAAAGTGGTAGCTCCTTAATGCATGTTTAGTATTGTAAGTCTCCTATTGATGGTGCATTAATAGCTGTCATCAGAAGGATTGTATGAAAATGTTGGTGTCAGCAGTGCTATGCCTAATGGCAGTCTCCTTGTGAACAGGCTACAGAGAGAGGTGAAAAAGGATAGATTATTGCTTTAGACCCTTGTCCTTTATTTAGAGGAAAAGAGAGGTGAAACTGTCACTTTAAATAATAGTTTTCTACTTCAGGAGATGGTTTGTTGGTTATTCTCTCTTCTTGTAATGCCAAAGTTGATTTTTGTGTACTGGAGACAATAAATGTAATGCAGGAGCCTGATACATATTCATAATTTTGCTCTAAGGCTAAAGTGCTTTCCTTGTAAATTCATCTAGCTACAGATATTGTGAGCACCAAAAGCAATTACTTCACCCCATCAGATTGCTATAAAAGAGAATACCATTAAAATCCTTGTTCTATATTTATTGTTCTAACAGGGAACAAGAAGAACATTCTGCTGAGACACCAGTGCAAGAACCAAAATTAGGATGCTTTTATTCAATTATATTTGACAAAGCTGGACATCTTTTTTTTTCAATGTGTAATGTAGTAAATTTATGTACCTATCAAAAACAATTCATAAAGCTCTCCAGTGTTAAATTGTAGTAAAGTGGGAAGGCTAAGCAAATTTAGAAAAAGAACAGCATGCTT
The DNA here is from genome assembly GCA_018881555.1 of Amblyornis subalaris. NCBI lineage: Eukaryota > Metazoa > Chordata > Aves > Passeriformes > Ptilonorhynchidae > Amblyornis > Amblyornis subalaris. The sequence continues at coordinate 1,317,109 of JACAXG010000164.1, read as the reverse complement.
TCCATTTTCAAAGAAAGACATGAGAGTGAATTTTTCAAGTTGGTATTTCTATTCCCTGGGTTTTTTTTCACCGTGTAACACATAGAAACAATAATCCAGTGACTGGATTCTATGCAGAGTTCAAAAAGATGTGTCCTGCCTCCAACACTTATATATAAAATAGAATTAAAATCTGTGTAAAATCAAAGGGACAGTGGAAAATAGGAAAAAAAAAAAAAAAAAAGAGAAGTTATTTTATGGTAGAGGACACTTATAAGTGAAAATTGAAAAAAAAAAAAAGGAAGAATGGATTAGCTTTCCAAATGGGTAACTAAGAGCCATTTCACCAAGCTTCATACGCATATAGAGAGATATTTGTTTGAAAGTGAATAGAATACAGAAGCTGGGCTGACAGGCTTGTCAGAGACAGAGGTAAACTCTCAATATGAAAGAARACGATGGAAAGGTGGAAGGTCAGCAGTGGATTTTCTTGAACATTAAAAAAAAATAAATTCTATGGCAAAGTAAATAATACAGAGGAGACAATCTTTAAAAGGAGCATAAGACAAGGAATATCATGAAAACATCAGACCAAATCAACTACTGTTTGCCTAAGTACTTTGTAGGACTGCTGGAGTGTCACAGTGACAGTTGTTGAGACAATGGGGGAACTGTGAATATGTAAGATGGGGAAAGCTATGTGAGGACTTTTTCTATGTACTTTAGGAGATGCAATAGACAGATTCTGGCCTGGAACTATCCTAATTCATGGAGCTCCCTACACTAGTACCACGATGGTCACTGATTCACTTTGCAGTCAATAGACAGAGGCACCCCTAAAGCACCATCCATCCTAAATCACAAAAGCAAAGTAAACAAGATGAATAATTTTTTTTCAGCGATTCTTGGGCTTTTTGCTATTCCAGGCAGTTTAGGGACTACCCCAACTTATAAGATAAACACCTTGTCATAACATCATAATGGTTGGATGGTGAATACCAATAGTTGGATGCTGAATGTAGATTTTACTGCACTACTGCCAAAAGGCTCCACACTATGTTGAAACCTTCTTGTGCAGGTGCTGTAAAGCACAGCCCTTTATCCAGTTATGTATCTTTCTTGGATGTCTCTTTCATGCATCATGCATCTCACTTGGAGACATCTGAAGCAGGAGCCTTCTGGCCCAGAAGCTTTATGAGGTGAACCACAAAGAGCTTTTGAAATGTTTTTAAGTGGACTCAATTGTGTCCCAAGATGTTCACAGACCTTGTTTCTTCTCCATTTAATGGTATAAATTTCAGGAACTGTTTTTCTGTTTGTTAATGTAGGTAATGTGAACTGCTGGAAAACAAATTGCATTAAATACATTTGTATACCATATCAGATGAAAAATCCAATTAAAATTACTTATTTATCATGAAAAAAATGATAGTGAGAAAGAAAATTATTTTTAAATGAATTTTTTAATGAGTACTTCCAGTTTAGAACTGGTATATGCAGATTTAATATCTAAAATTGTCTTTTTTAAAAAACAAACTGCTCTAAACAGTCTAAGAGTGCCTATGAGTAAGTACTTGCAGCTGAAGAAGAATTTAAAGCACATGGAAATAACATATTTCTAAGTATCTCCGAGGACAAATCCCTATTTTTACACGGATTTTCAAAGTTCCTTCTTTCCTGCCTCAAATGAAAAATATTTGCTCAGACAAATAAGAATTTTCATATTTAGTTGTTTTATTGTTTTTAATATTAACCTCAGGACAAAGCAGTTTCCTGTGCAGCATTGGACTTAGGTGTTCACTTACTGCTCTGGACGAAAGAGATGGTATCACCTGGATCTGTCTCTCAAGGAAGGACTCTCCAGAGGCTGAGCTGCTACACAGTGGTGAGGAACAGATATGTCATCTTGTTGGCATCAGAAGTGTGGTTAGAAGCTGTCATTGCCCTTATCACTGCCCTACCTCAGCATGATAGTTTGAATTTAGTTAGTATTGCTGTCTTCTGTGGAACAGGAAGTTGTTGCCCTTGCCTCTGAGCTGGCAAAAAAGCTGGACTTGGCCAAGATGACATACAAAATGTGTACATATAGTAGAAAATGAACACATGCCTCCTTCAGCCTATTCAATTGCTTATCAAATAAGCTCATTAAACACATCCCTCCCCACCTCCCCCTCCCTATTTTACTTGCTTTCTTTAGGACAGGTGTCTCAGTAGTGTACATACAGAAAAGCTTTGAACTCTGCTGAAGCTGGGGTTATATGTCACATAATTCCCAGAAGCAAAGATATAATTTTATGAAATTGCATAATTTTGGAGGAAAGTTTCTACTTGGTGTGATATCTGTGAAAAAAAGCCATGCCTAACTACCAAGGAAAAAGGGGACCATGAAATACAGGGCCACCACACTGGAAACCAGTTAGTCCAGCAGGGAGCAGACACTATCATCTTTTTGTTATGGTTCTTTTTGCTATTTAAAGTTCTCAGGTGTTTTTGTATGTCAGTTTTAGAAAGATTATTTCAAATCCTGCTTTGGTTTCTCTGTTCCTATCAAAGCTTCCTGCCCAACACATTACCATCTCAACATGCTCTTTGCCTACACAGCCATTCCAAGGTCTCCTCCACGTGGTAGGAAGCATGGCAAATGATCCGTTCCCTCATCTGTCCATGTACACAAGGGCCTTTGTTCCTGCAAACGCTTTTTGGTTTTTCAAGCAAATTCTTGTCATGTCAACAGGATCTGCCTGTGTCAAGGTGGGAATAAGAAATAGATTTAATTCTGGATGTCCATATGAAGTAGAAGATAATTCGAAGTTTGGCTTCTGTTCTTTAGCAGTACTGGCCATCCTTTAATACTCCAGATATATTTTGGACATTAACCTCTGTTGCTTTAGTTACATCTGTACCAATGAAAATTCCTGTAAAAGTTTCACAGCAAAAATTATCACTAGTAAATTTAAGATAGGGAAGCTTTCAGTTCAGTGTTGCTAATAAATTCAATAATACAAGAAATTAAAAGAAATTTGGTCTAATCTGTGAAGATGCTGTAGTGCAACTAGGATAGTTACAATGAGCTATTGCAGCCATTGTCAAAAGCCCTTTAAAATAAGATTAGATCATTTCATTGTTGTACTATTTTCAGTTGGCGAATTGTAACTTTGCTTTATGAGCGCTATTTAATATACAAATTTCACTAGAACTTGAAGGAGACATTAATAGTTGTGATGATTTAAGATTAGAAGTATTTGGATAAACATGGAAGATAGTTGTAATAGATCTGAATTGTCACCTGAGATTATATAACCTGATTTATCATTTCACTGAAGAATTGTAGATAACAGTTTACAATATATTTTCATATGTGGTCTTGTCATTGTTTCCTTTAGTAAATTATCCTCCTCTTTATAGCTGAAAAAAAGAGTTTTATTTTGTCCTAAGGACATGTGAGATTTATGAAAAATAGTTATTTTCGATGGTGAAGAACTGATATTATTTGCTCATTCACTTTGATACAGGGACAGACAGTTATGATCTTCATGTACTTATTTATATTTAATGCATTTTGTTTCTCCTTCATGTTCTGGAGTTGCTAGAGTAACTGCATTTGTGAAAACTTGCAGTTAATTTAATTTCCATTTGCCGAAGTTAATAAAAGCACTCTAAAAAAATTGCTTCTTTGTCAGCCTGTTCTAATGATGATGGTGACTAGACAGGTCATGTCTCAGCTTCCAGAATCAGAGGGAGACATGAAAGAATTCTGGTAGGAAAGTATAATTTGTGCGTAAATGTTTTTGCAGAAGTGTTTTTGCGTAAGTATTTTTGCATAGATTTCCCAACCAACTTTGCAAAACTTTACTATTAAAATTTAATGGCTTGTTTAACAAATATTTTCTGTTTCAGCAGTCATGAGCCAGGTAGCTATTTTCTCTGCTCAAAGTGGCAGTCTGCTTGACATAGGAGATCCTTTTTTCTGAGTGCAGATCACAGAGAGCACCGCAGACAAACGAAGGCATAGTCACCTTCCCTCCCCCTTCTACACATAGCGGTGCAAAGGCAAGGTTGTACCTTATTTTTCTCTCTCACTCAGGCCTGTAGCCTCTTTGTCAAGGGCGCTGAAGTACATCCAAATTTATTTCCTGATGCAGACTCCTGCTGACTGAAATCTAGGTCGAAACCTTGTGACCTTGCTTCACGTGCGTTCTCTCTGCTCCTCAGCAGCAGCACTGCTCGGTGCCGCACTGCTCGGTTGTGCATCGGCTGCTGAGAGGCACATGGCACTGGGCGGGCTGGGCTGCGCCTGGAACTGTTGTTATAAACCCTTCTTACGCAAGACCTCGAGAGTTAATGCACTGCCTATTTAAAAATATCATGTTCCTCCAGGAGAGCTGAGTTATTTCAGTAGTGATCCAGCAGTGTCTCCTAGGAGAGGGAAACAGCTTTCTGAGGTCACGGCAGAGGTCCTGCTCCTGGCAGTGGACAGCAGTGAGTGTTCAAGGAATGGTGTGATGGCAGACAGATCACAGAGATGACCTTCCGAGGTGGGGGGTTATTTATTTCTTGCTGCTCCATTCACAGCAGTTAGTTAGCAGCTAGTACAGGTAGGAATCAGATCTCCTTCATTTGGTAGCAGGGGCAGAGGGAGTTAACGCGAAGTAGTGGGAAGTAGAACATGAATCAAGCAGAAGAAATATAGCTTGAGAATCAGAGAAACTACTTAGCAGTAAGCTGTATTGCAGAATCAGGCAGCTTCCCAAGGAGAGATGACGGATTTGTATTGCTTGTGACATTTAAAAATGAGCTGCGCACGGCACATTAAATACGTTAGGAGGAATCTCGCCATCTCTAGCAGAATGGCAGATTAGATAAATATCTCTAGATACAAATGTGCTGCTGTCCAGATGAAGATTTAAATTATTTCCAGAATACCTTAAATAAACACAAGAGAAACAAAATCCATTAACTTTTCTTTAAATTTGTAAAACAAGTTTTCAAATTGTTTTTCCTGCTTGTCTTGCAGAAACTACCTTGCTTCTGTGAACCATAGTTTTGCAAGTATATCTTAACTTCTGACACTGTTCTAAAGTTCATCTAATAATCTGTTTTCAATTAAATGATGCAAGACCTACTTTACTTATATACATACATATATATATATGTATATATCTATATGCATTTTTAGACACTTAGGTGACTGAAAATATATTGCATCATTTTATTAAAGAAAACTAAATTACTATGTACTTATTCTAGGTAATACCAGCAGTATCTCCATGGGAGTAGCATACTGTTCAATTTAAGTAAGCATTTCATAACCTGGGCTTTCATTTTAACCACTTGAATAGATCTGCCTTGTGTTTTTTAATGAATACTTTGTCCAGAATATCATACACCCTCTAGTGAATTAAATTCTCCATAGTCTGAAGCATTTACTTTCAAAAATATCTAATATGCAGCTGCCTGCTAACATATATAGCAAATCTCCATGTGAAGCTATGAAGTAGAAATAAGGCACTTAAAAACTTCAAGACATCACACAATTTTGCCATTTAGGACTGCTTAAAGCTTCAGGCACTTAGGTAACTTAATTTTTATACGAGGGAAGAAATAGATTTAAGTATTCAGAAGATGAAGTCAGAGAGTGCTGTGCCAGGTGTTTCAGCTGCAGAAAAGCTTAAAGCATAGAAGGAGCAATGTAGCAGCAAAGCAGACCTGCTAAATAATTCATCACTGTCTTACACACTTCTGCTGCTGTACCATTATTTAGGAAAGAATATTATATTGTTATTGATTACAGCACTTGCTGACACGTTTCATTTGCTGGGAGATGTGTGTGCATGCTTTGTATTTCCCACACTTGCACCATCACCAGAGAAACTTATGTATGAGCTCGATTAAAATTTAAGAGGCTGGATGTTATACATACATGCATACACATACTCAGCATTTATCCCTGACACTCCCCGTTTGGGCAGGGTGAGTTTGCTTCATGTGTCAGAGGAACAACCTTCCCACAGATAGTGTTTTTGAAGTGATGAGAAACATTTCTTAAGGGAGTACAAGCCGCTTTGCCTTTACCAAAACACCGCTGGGAAATTGACTCCTGCGTTATACCGACCTGCCACCCCACAACACCACAGGAGCACATCCCAAAGGACCTAGGAGCATCCTCTACCATGAGAGGAGGCTCTGCTGTGCTGTGATCATGGACGGCCCCATTTACACAAGCCAAACCTCAAGGGTGCCCTTTCCTTAGGCTGCCGCAGTTGCTGGTACGAATAAACTTTCGCCTGAAGTTTGCTAAAGGCCGGAGGAACTTGATGGCTGTTGCAGCTGATAGTACTTCTTATTTGAACAATGAAATGGAATCCTATTCCTCACATGCTTGAAAACAAATATACATGTGTATATATGCATGCATATCTATAAGATTAAAAGAGATAAGAGAGAATTGAATATCAATATGGGCTATAGATTAAAATGTGCACATATATAGATATATGCCATTATTTGTGCTTTCAGATTTATACTGGAGATATATTTAGATACTGTGAGATATTTTTAGACTTCTGATGATTTTTAGACTTCTGAAACAGTGAAGGATATTTTCCTCAGTTAAGGAGAGGGGAAGTCAAGAAATAAACCAGAAATAATTTTCTGATTTGGTTGGTTGGTTGGTTAAGGAACACCTGGTACAGATGAAAAAGGTATTGTGATAAAATCTAGATTGTCTAGAAACAGTATTGAGAAAATTCCAAGTGGCTGTTATGAGCTTTCTCCTAACTGTGGAGCTTCTAGGGGATTCTGTGACAAATTCTGAACAGCACTGAAGACTGACAGAAAATAAACTGCTTGTATCCTGGAGGAAACCCTTTCCTCACCTCTCTTTGCACGTCCAAATCCATAAATAGAAAAAAAACCCCAAAAACAAACAAACAAAACCCCAAAAAGAGACGATGAACAAAATCCAAGAAACCCTGAATGCCTTAGTAAAAGAATAATCAGATTTCCTTCTCCTAACTGAAAATCAACTTGGTGGAAATAAAATTCACTGTATACCAGAATTAATCCATGGTAAGATACTGATCTATTAAAGCAAATGGCTGCTCTCCCAATGATTTCAAAAGAGTAAGGGCTCACGTCTAATGGCCAGTTTTCTCAGGTGGCCGACAGTGATTAGATTCATAAATATCTGCTTCTGCTCAGATTTTGGAAGAGATAGATGGTTCACAACTTAGTGGGTCCGTCCCCCAACCAATCAGTCCTATATACAAACCATATCCCTGCTGGAGATACACAAGCTGATTTGGCAAAGCTTGAATGTCTTTAACTCTCTAAATGCTAAATGAGGATTGCTCGGTAGAATATTCAGTAATACAACTAGAAAGTGTTACTTGCAGGTTTGTTGTTGTTTTCCTCTCTCTCTTTCTTTCTTTCTTTGCCCAGAGGAGAACTGGATGAACAGTAAATGTTTGGTTTTGTAGTTGTTTTTTTTTCAATTATTTTACGTCTTACAACTGAGATGGCAAGACTGATTTTAAATAGATTTCTTGTCATTTGTGTTTGCAGGGACTCCAATGGATATTGGATCACTATCTGAATAGAAATTTGTGAATATAATTCTAAAAAATCATTCCTCAATGTTTAGCTTTTACTGTGGTAAAAATGGGTGAATGCTGCAGATTTAGAAATAGGTGCTTAAAGACTTTGATGCTTTTGCATCAAAGACATCTCTTACTTCTACTATTTAGTTGTTGTGATTTACCTAAAGGAAATCCATACATAGATTTAGCCAATGTTTTGATTCTTGACAGCTAGTAAAATGAAAAGCAATAAATCTCTGAAACTTATCAAGAATGTTAAAAGCTACAACTTAATCATTATTTATTGTCTAGAGATTTTGGTATATCTGATTAATTTTTAAGATAAGTGCCAAAATAAAAAGGAATGCAACGTATCTTTTACAGAATGTTCAGCAAAACTCACAATAATATGGTAGTGATTAGTTCAGAGCAATGCTTGCAGCAGTCATATAGTGCCAGTGATTATACTTCAGATCCACTATAAAAACAAGCTGTTCCTGATGTGCTTCTCAAAAGTAGGACAAAATGTTCTCCATTAGTCTGTTGCTACTTAACATCTTTCTCTACGTCACATCTTGATTTTCTCTCATGCCATCTGCAGAAAAAACGTCTCTCAACCTTCTAGATCCTGAGATGGCAATATTCAGTGCTGTAAGAGGAATTAGCCTGTGTGAGAAGTGAATCTTTTCATGGTGGTATTGCAGAGGCTTTTAAAAATATACAGACAAAGAACAAAGCTGCCAGCTTTTTTTGATTTTTATCTTCCGTAAAATTAATTGTATAATTATTCATATATAAAGTCAGATATAAAATTCACATTTAAAATTCAACTATAAATCATATTCTGTGATTTAAATCTATTTTTGGTGCCAACATATATGAATGTTTACACCTTTCATCTTGACCTTGGTCATTAGGATTTAGGGCAATGTGAAAACAGAATGCATTATAGGCCAGCTGAATGTAACTTTTCTTTCTCTGGAAATGAAAATATTTTATAAATATTGACACACAAATATGTAGTCACTGTCAAACATACTCTTGTATGTGTGTATATACCTTGTATTACGCAAAGAGGGCTCCCACTAGTAGGGAGCATTGTGGACTATTCTGACAATCTGCGTGTGTCCCCTTGCCAGTGTGTCCTCTGAGGCAGAATGCTGATAATATGAGCCTGGACCCAGGTGTTCTACTGGACTGACTCTATGATGCTGAGCATTCCACCAGCCCTGGCAAGCTCCAGGGGCTGCTTGGTACATTTTCACCTGCTTGTATAGCAGGTGAAGAAAGAGCAGGAGTATGTTTCTTCTGCAGAGCAACACTGGAACCTCTCAGGACTGGTTGATGATGAACATGGAGAGCGAAAAGTGCAGGAAAGACTGAAGCAATACACCTAAATCCATTGAGATTTTCAGATAGGGGAGCACTTGTGACCTAGTGACACAGAGAATGGTGGCATTTTTTTTATAACATACATTGCTTCCTGACATGATAATGCTGTCTGTGCCCTAAAAAACTAATGCCAAGAAGCTCAAGGTATTATTTTATCTATGAGAAACACGTCTTGTTTGGAAAAAATTAGAGGCCTTAGTGGGGCTCAAAACGGTACTCTGCAATACAGTGACAAACTTGAAGCTTCACAGTGAATTGCAAGAGTCGCAATTGTAAAGAAGCACCTATGGGCAGAGAGGCAAGGCAACCTAGGAAACTGAACGTCTTTGCTGAGTTGACAGGGGGCAAAAAATAATGTGGGATGCAACTAAGGCTCTTATGACAGGCTGAGACATCGTATGATGTGAAGTTTTGTTGAAGCCAGTGAAAACCGGTGGAACTGAGCATTAAAGGAGTATCTCACTCACCAGCGTCCATGTGTCTGTCATGTGGCAAATCTCTGAGACTTTTAGCATGTAGAGTGTTCTCCTCCTTTGGTTCTTTTTCTCTATTTCAAACATGCTCCCTTTCTCTCTCCCATGTGGCTTCAGTTTTGATTTTTTTTACAGTGAGCTGCTTCTTTTGCTTAACAGTGAATATTTGATTAGCAGCTACTCAAGTACTCTCCAACTTCCACTCCAGGTATGGGGGTTTTGTTGTTGGTTTTAGTTTTGTTTTGTTTTGTTTTTTTTTTGTTGTTGTTCTTTTGGTTTTGTTGTTTGTTGTTGTTGGTTTGGTTTGTTTTTTTTGTTGTTGTTGCATCTCTCACATTGGCTTTTTATCCTGGGAGTTTTTATCAATGCTGCTTTTTGCAAGTCTCACTGGCATCACCATTTTCTTTTTTTCCTGTTCCATTCTGCTTTCTATTCTATATTTCATTCAGTAGTGAGAAGGGAGATTGGCAGGTACTTTGTGCCAAAAATTGAAGCGTTGGAAACAAAGGGTTTTACAGAAGCGGATAGAATTATTTATTGTGGGGAAAAAAAAATCTCAGTGATCTTTCAAAATTAATTGAAATACCTTCCGTACTGGAAGCCCAAATATCACAACGTTGTGAAAAAGCTTAGCCTAAAGCAGACTGATGCCAGTAGAGGGATCACAAGTGACTTATAGTCAATTGGCATTAGAGCTGATTGAAATCTGTGACACTTCTGTGAAAAAGATGCCGCTCTCTCTGGGATTAACTAGCCTTAGTTTATATTTACAGCGTGAATATAGCTGCTGTTGCCATAGGATATGATTGCCTTTCATATTCTGCGATGTACTGTGTCATGTACCGTACTATATTATGTAGCATGGTTTTAAAGATTTTTCTATTTTCCGTTTTACAGTTAAGAACTGAGGCATGCACTGCTTCTATGGCTTGCTCGGGGTAAGATGTGGATGTCTGTTTCAGAGCAAGGACTTGAATTTCAATCTTGAGTCAGTGCCTTAGCACTCAAACAGTTGCTACTCTCTGATGCCTCTCTAGTAATCAAAGACCAAAAAGTGAAGAAGGTAAAATGCCTATGGTATATCAAACTTTATGTTGAACAAGAAACAGAGGGAAAGAATTAACCTAAAAAAGCCCATCCTCTAAAATTTTCTTATACTATTGAAACTGGGCCACTTGGGCACCCAGGGATTCAAGATTCATGGATTTAGGACAGCAAACACGAAGGTGCTTGGTTGTATATCCCCGTGGCTGAACAACTCACCAGGGATACAGGAGTCTTAGAGATCTGCTCATTGCACTGTTCATGCATCTTATATTAGAAAATTGTCAGGTAAAGAAAAAGGAAGGAAGAAAGAATAATGGAAATTAAATCACCCCCTCCTCCCCCTGAAATAGGATCAAGTTAGATTTTAGGCATAAATGTAAAGTTTATTCTGCATTATTCCCATGGAAAGCAGATATCTAAGACTGCTTGAATAAGATGTTGCTGGCATGCTCAGAACAATACCTAGAACATGATGTGCTATGCACCCACAGTACAGATAAGCTGGATGAATTTCTGCATTTTTAATCCTTTATGCAAATATTTTATTTTGCATTTGTTTTAAAGAATACTATTTGTGCTTGCTGAGCATAAAAGAGGTACAATTATGTATATCTAAATGACAACTGTCTGCAGTTTACCATATGCCCCTGAACATGATAAATAATGGGTGCAAAGAGAAATTATGGTCAGCAATAATATTGTCCCTTTAATTAACGTCACATCAATATAAGAACATTTGGGCATGTGTCTTCATGGACATGATTCCCACAGAACTGTAGAGGTATAGAGAAAAAAATTAACAGCTTTAAATTCCACTGTCTTATGATAAAATATTTCTAGAAAAAACTGAATTGGTTGATAGCCCCTTCCCTTCCTTTCCACTGTCTTCTATATCCATGTGTATCTGTAAGGTGCTTTTTTCTGTTTTATTGTGGTTACTCCTTTAACAATTTTCAGTAAATATTCCTTTGCCAGTATTCTTGACAAGTTTTATTGCTACACTTCAACCTCCTCCTCCACTTAGGGGTAGAATAATGTCAGTCATCTTGCTCTAAAAAATAAATAAGGTAAATGCCATTTCTTTTCTTATTCTTCCTTTGGCAACACACTTTTCTCTGTTTTCACTGTGAAAAAAAATGCTATTTTTTGGAGGATGGCTCTATTTTGGAAGATTTCATAAAGAATATAGTATCATGGATTTTAAGATTTAGACAAGGAACAGAATCATCTTGATGGACACAGTGAAGTTTTAAGTAATGACTTGAGTAGATTCCCGTTTACAAGCATCTGTAATTTTAAAGATCGACACAGGTTGCAAAAAATTACTTAATGTCTGGTTCAAGACTAGTAAATAGAATCATAGAATCGTAGAATCTCTTATGTTGGAAAAGACCTTTAAGACCAGCGAGTGCAACCATTAACCTAACACTGCCAAATCCACCACTAAACCACATTCTTAATCACCACATCAATATGTCTTTTAAGTACCTCCAGGGTTGGTGATTCCAGCATTTCCCTGGTCAGCCTGTTGCAATGTTTGACAACCCTTACGGTGAAGAAATGTTTCCCAATACCAAATCTAAACCTCCAATGAACAACCCTGAGATTATTTCCTCTTGTCCTATCATTTATTTATTGTTATCTGGGAAAAGAGTCCAACCCCCACCTCACTACAACCTCATTTAAGGTAGTTGTGGAGAGCTATAAAATAAAAATAAATAAAAGAGCTAAAGTCTGTTATTTAGCTCAGAGAACAAGCAGTATGTCACAGTTCACATTCATGCAGCTAGATGGTCCCAAAAGCAAGATAACAACTGTCTTGCGGTTTGGGAACTGTGTCCATTCCTAGGTAAGCCCTGAACTCAGCCACAGTGTTGTCTATGACAGCAGTATTTGCCTTAAAACTGACAAGGACTGTGGCTCTAAACGTACTGACTGTGCCCTAGTCCTGTTTAGTTTATGAAGCTGGATGAACCTTTGATTTGTTGTAGTTCAGTGACCCTGTAAGAAGGAACACTGCATACTGAGGAATGAGCTACATATATTACAGTTTTCTGCCCACTACACTGAACCTCAGCAGTATCCTAGTTCCACAGTGGTTGATATTTTGGGATTGTAAACCTAGAGACTGATAAACACCAGGAATTAGAAATCCCAGGGGATGATGAACCCCTGGGATTAAGCATGGATTTCCAGAATTCAAATTTTGTAGATGCAAACTCAACTGCGGACAAGGCCCAAAAGGGACACTTGGTTAACAGGGTAAAACAAGCATCACTGATTCTAGGATACCACATGTTTTTGAAAAGTCGTTATGAGAAAAAGTGGTCATATCTGAAGAATTAAAGCTAATATACTTAGTATGCACTGCCTGATAATTCTGTATATATTCATAGGTCTAATTACAAGAGTCATTATTAAAAACCAGAGCTTTTTTCCTTTAGCCACGTGTGTGCATGCAACCTGTGTACATTAACTTGGCAGGAGGCTTCAGTGAGTGAAAAACAGTGAATAGCAATTAGATACCTATCTATCTTCTGTATTTTTTTTTTTTTTTTAGTTTTGAAAGGGGAAAATATTCAATTTCAGACATTGAGATGCTTTCTCTAATCTAACTATATTCTCTTATGGAGTGCTATTTCTTTTTTCTGAGGTATCCCAAATTTCTCACTTTTCTTATGTTATAAAAGACACCAGTATTGGCAACATATCTTGCTGAATATTCCTATGCACTCATGGCTGCTCCTAAAATATTAATGTCTAGTAAAATCCTTATTAAAAATTGGGAGGGGGGGAGTTGTGCGTAACTGCACATGCATGCTGATACAGAAACACGCCATATGTCTTCCTACTTCCTTCCTTCCTTCCTTCCTGCCTTCCTGCCTTCCTGCCTTTCCTCCTGCCTTTCTTCCTTTCTTCCTTTACACATAACTGCTTGCAGATTGCTATTGTCTTTTGCCATCCAGCAGGGACATCAATCATTTTGAAGCTGAAGATATTTTCAGGAAAATGCTCAGGTCTTTTCATATTGAAAGATGCTTGATTTAATCAGAGATTTGAAAGCTTCTTTTACCTGTCCATGGAGTCTAAGAATTTGACTGCCTTTATGTTGTTACTGTAAAAAAAGAAGCAAAAATACATATGTTTGTTCAAAAGACATTGCTTCAGTTTTGCTTTCTTATTGCTGAAGCAGCTTGAATGGCACAGCATGGGTTCAGATACTGAGGATACACAGCCATGAGAAGTATACTGTTAATTTTATTGTTTCAGAGAAAACCAGGTCTGAAATAGGTTATTCCAATTTGGTACTGTAGCAGAGAATTCGTCTGGGGCTGGCCTCAGCGTCTGCTTGGAGCACTCAGACGTCATCTTTGAAGCTAACTGAGGGACTATACTGTCATCCCAAAGGAAGCAGAGTGGATTTGTTCCATTTGGGCATTTGTGCTCACTTTTGTTTTGAATGTGGTAGAGTCAAATGAGGTAAGCTCAGGAGCTTTACAAGCTCTGTGACATGGTGTGGCTCTTAAGTTTAGCTAAAATCGTATTTACATAACCATGCTTGGTTTGATCCAGCAAACATTTTACATTCATATCCTGATTGAAAAGGCAGAGGGTCTAACTGCTTCTGTAGAGGTGACATGATACTCTGGCTGTACTGTAAGTCAATCCCAATGTGTAGTTACTAGAAATACCTCCATTATTGACACACACATGCCTTTTTTCTTTTCTGACCGAACTCTTCCTGAAGTGAGATACTTCTCCAAACTAGCATAAAGTTCCTCAGAAAAATAGTTATGGAACCTTTCAAATGAAGTCAAAACAGGAGCCTGTGCAACTAAGTAGTGTGTTCACCACTGCTATTGTAAATCATTGCCTTCTTTGTTCTGTCCCTGTTGTGTTTCCAGACTAGAAGCTCCGAAGGTGAAAAAGAAAGCCACTTTTGTTGTTGCTGTTGTTGACTGTAAAAAAAAAAAATAAAGTCAACCCCTCACCACCCCATGATTCCAGATTTGATCAGACTGGCATTATGCAGATTGAAGTCTTCCGAATCATTTAATTTGAGGGTCATCACAAGGGTTAATAGAAGGGTTTATTGCATTGAAGACAGTTCACACTCTCAGTGACTGCAGTGTGAACAGGAACAGGTTTTATGTGTGCAATATGGTACCACTCCTACAGTGCCTTTTTTTTTTTTTGGTTTTGGGGGTTTTTTCGTTTGGTTGGTTTGGTTTGGTTTGGTTTTGGGGTTTTTGTTTGGGGTTTTTGTTTGTTTGGTTTTGTTGATTTTTTTTTTTTTAAGTTAAGAAAAGTTTACCTCTGATAAAACCAAAATTGAATTAATTCTCCTGGTTCTTTTCTGAGGCAGTTGTGGCGGTAATTCATAACTGCTACTGAACATCTGTCTAAAAGCCAAAGACTGTCAGTGCTTTAGTATCTCAGTTATCACAGTATTTCTAGGTTCGTAAAGAAGCAAAGGCTACGTGCTGCTCTCCTTGAGTCAATGAGAACTTTGCATTGATTTTGAGGGAAGAAAGATGAAGGCCCAAGTGCGATATCTTGGATTGTACATTCTGGTTATCAATGATAAATATTGACTTCTTTCATGGCAGGTACTAAAGATTATTTTCCCCATTTTACAGGTGACAAAATCAAAGCTGAGAGGTTAAATGCCTTGTGTTCAGCCACAGGTAAGGAACATGGAAGAACTAAGAGGCTCAGGGAGATCTTGACAGTCAACTCTGAACTGAATCTTGCAGAAATCTGGCATTTATAGGAGGCAGCGGATGAGACAGGAGGCATATACTGACTGAGGGGCCAGGGAAATGCACATTGATGCTTAGGGCATTAAGTGGAGCATGGGCTAAAAAAAAGGCTAAGAAAAATTTCCAGGCATAGATACTGCAGTATGTGCTGTTCCTGATGGAGACATGGGGGAGCCCCTTTGAAGTCAGGACTTTTGGGGTGTGGGACCCCAGGCTGGGGATCCTGATCTTCATGCTCACTGCTTGATGAGATTTGACAAGGTCTCACATTGCTTCTCTGGCACAGTGGGAAGTAAAATGTGCAGATACAGAAGCACCAAGTCTGGTATACTTTATTTGGGGAGGCTGAGATTGATCTAGCCAGGTTTCTCTAGATGACAAAGTAAGAGAAGGAGCTGAATGTGCAGGCTAGTGGCCCTTTTACCCTTAGAACATGAAACCTTTTGCACTGATCAGCTTTTCCATAAGGCCTTTCAATGGGGAGAAAAAAAAATTCTGTAGTATTAAATGATTTAACCGGCATGATGCACAGCACAAGGAAGAGGATTCTGTTAGCCTTTTGATGAGAAGAGTTTTGCTGTCTGGAGCTTCTGCAGAAGGGAAAAGAGGAAGAAAATAATGACTATAGGAGGTGCATGTTACACAAGCTAAATTGCGATCTTATGTTTCAGTTTTCTGCTTTTCTTTCAAAAGAGGTCTAGTTTATGGTAAAAATTATCTATCACATTAAAATAGGTGGCAAATATTGCTTATAAAGAGCTAGAAAGAGCATAGTGTGCTTGCCCGGTATTGCCCATGACGTGTAGTAGCATCCCTATTACCTAGGAGAGGAAGGAACGTATGTTAGGTGTAGAAATTAGCAGGAGATGGGAAATGCCTATAATTGGTTCTAACTGTCTGTGAAAAGAGATGTTTCAAACAAGAAAAATAATCTTGTCAGGCAATGGCTTTGCATCTTAGTTAATACAGAAAAGGAGAAAAAAACCCCAAAAGAAATTGCAATTATTTTGAAAAAAGTCTGAGTGTACAGTCATCAGTTATAAAGAAGTGTAATATGCATTTCATTTATATATGTATCCATGCACAGCTATTTATAAATTCTCAGTATCCCTGAGTATTACTGGGCTGCTGAGGACTTATGTTAAATAGATAGACTTGCATTTAAATGCTGATCTCAACTTTCCACAAGGGACCACTAAAAAGTCTTTCAGTAGAAAAGGCTGGGATCAGCAAAACATGAAATCATTATAGCTGCAGACTTTCTAGACCTTCTTTGTATTAAGCTTTTGAAAGGGACATTTGTTTAAGGATAAGATAGTTTTATCTTGCCTTGAATGTTTAATCTTATTCTATGGCAGAACCCCTTATTCTCAGCAAGGGCACAGAACAAGGACTGAGGCACATACCTGTCCACCCCCTACAAACTGACACATGAGTGACACATGAGAAGTCCTCATGCAATCTGACTCTTAAAGGATGTCTACGCTAGGAAACCTGGAAGTATTTCTCTTGTTTCCATCATTCTTTACATCATCATTTATCAAAACACACCTGTGAGAATTTACCTGTGTGAGTGCCCTGGGGGACATATCAACTTTTTCCTTCTTCACTAGCTTTACTACAAGCAAAGTTAAGGTGATAACTCCACTGTCATAGAGTGAGTATGACTTTTTCAGCCCGTCAGGTTCTTTTTGAATTCTATCGTAAATTTGGTCATACAGTGATGATGTCATTTCCCTGTGGCAACCAGGGTGACCTGCTATCAAATCCAAGTGCATAGCTCCAGAGAGAAAGGAATGTTGGCCCTTCATAGATTCAGTTATGGAAAAAAACTAAGGTGCCCATGTTTATGGTAGATTTTTTTTTTTTCACAATCTGGAGTTTCACTGAGGAACACAGAAGGATCCCATAGAAGGATCTATGTTCCTAGGATCCCATACCAATGTAATCCTGTGGACATTTGGATGAAGCATTGTAGATTATCTGGTCTTTACCTGTGAATTGATTTATCCTTCAACTGCACTCAAGTCATTGGGATGATTTCAGACCTGGGTTGTCCCTAAAGTCTGCAACCTGTAGAAGACAGGGACAATGCTATGAAGAGATGGTTGATAAGGGTGATTTGCATTACGATTTGCAGAGGTAAAAAACATTCAGAAAAGCTACAGTATGAAAGTAAATACTGTTTAGAATAACATTTTTTTTCCTCCAGCATATATTTTTGGAGTTAAAGAAACCCTTTGTCCTGACTTCTTGCTGCCCGTTTTTTCTTGCTTTCACCTGACAAAAGATAACTTCTCATTCTTTTCCCACTTCTTCATGTATTTTGAAGAGGTAGCACCTTCCAAAGCATTTCTTTTATACATTCCTTCTTCATCTTTTCATGCTACTTTTTGCCTTAGGTATTAAATTGTCTAAAATGGGGATTTTCTCTAGTTAGCTTATCAAATTCACCCATTCACTACTTTAAAAATATTGCGTATAAACCGTAGTCATAACCACAACTTCATAAGCAAGATGATTCTTGCTCTTTTCTTCTGAAATATGAGTGAATGGATGTCTTCTGAAGTAAAAACTATGAATAACAACAATAGATATACTGAAGGGATGCTATAAAAAGCGGTTGCATGTATGTGATAAGCACAGACCTCAAAGAAAGACTCAGTTATCTCACAATAGCCATACACAAGGTCTTTGATTTGTTCATATACAAAACAAGACTAAGAATTCAACATGTTGAGAGGGTCAGAGCTGAACTTAAGTGCAGTTGCCTGTTTAATAGCTGCATGTATTAAAAATAGCAGCATAGAAGTTGATTGTTTAAGCTCCTCAGTGATGCGTGCCATGTATCTGAGTCTATAATTTGGCATCTGGGATACAGAAGCTGTTCTCACCTGAAGATTTGCTTATAATCCAATGATAAATGGCATAAGAAGTGTCTTTTCCTAGAAATGAAGGGTGGTCAAGGAAACGAGCTTTAAAATTCTCATTCCTTTCCTCTTTTTTACAAAAATTATGAGTCTACTGAAGTATTCATATACCTGATGGATAACAAACAGGAACTTTGTGACAGAAAGTGGTCTGCTTGGTAATCCAAATGCTTAGAGGTAGATCGCATCTCCTGAGCTGCTGAATTTTAGCTACGTGTAGGTGGAATGTAGCCAAACAGTGTCCGCATAGTTTGTGCACTAGTGTGTAATTAGCCAAGTACTTCAGCTTTCCTTTTTGTTTTTGATCTTTTACGTTTGATAGCTAATGTTCTGTACATAAAAAAGAGACAAAGTGCTCTCTACAGTTCTTTCAGAGTATTTCCATTTATAGAGATGTCAGAGCTTTTTTTGTTATAATTCTAGGAAACATGAATGTCTGAGCCTCTGAACTGATTAACATCTTGTGCATGCAAATCTAACACAAAAGAATCTATTTACAGCTTGACTTCACAGCAGATTGCTACCATATTAGCAAACACCTTTAAGTTGTTTGAAAAAGTGATGATTTGTTATTTCCTTTAGGCTGTGTATCTCTCACTTATATATGGCTGCTTTTTTCTCTCTTTTAATGATATCCCTATCATCAGCACCACCACCCAAAAAAAAAAAAAAAGTGCCTGTAATAGTTGCTCTCCAGGATGATGGATAGTATTCATAAAATAATTTAAGGTGTGGCATGGAAACTTCCTCTTTCAGTCTATCTGTGGTTGTCTTCAAGTTTTTACAGATGGCTGGAAGACAACCCATAGAATCTTAATGCAAATTAGAATTTCAATGTGAATATGACTGAGCATGAAGAGAGTGTGCAACTAAATACATCAGAATAAATTAGTAAAGAAATCTGTTCTTAAAAGATTTTAAAAACAAATTTCTGTTTAGCTGTCTCTGCTATACACATATTATCTATTTAATATTGAATCCATTCAATTTGTGCTGTAGAGGTAAAAATTGATATGCATTAATTAGCTACAGACAACAATAAAAGGAAAACTGAATGATCATTCAGACTATTTTACAATCTCATGCCTAGGAGTGGTTATTTTGGGTCAAGGATATTGTGAAGGAGAGGGCAAGCAAGGACAAACAAGAAAGCTTGCTCATTTGCTCCTATGTTGTGCCTGTTCTAAATTTGGCTGTTTTCAGGGAATTCGATCCTAGCATGTTCAAAAGCAGTGCTGAATGAACGAAAGCTTGTCTGGAAAAAGGGGGCCAGATTCTTAGCTGATGTGAGTTATCATGGCTGCATTTACATCAATTAAGCTACGAGTTGCTATATACAATATTCTAGAAAACACACACACATATGTATGTTAAATATATGTTTATCTTTATCTTAAGATATTAATGAAAAAGTCAGAATCAGATAAATGTTTACATTTTTAATGAGAATGGAGAGTAATCCTACTCAAAGGTAACACAAATATATTTTTACAGTTAAATATAGCCTAAGAAATGTGAAAATAAAAACTGGCAAAGATCAAACAATAAAGTTGTAACTTAGTAGAAATTTCACAGTAGAAAACTTACACAGAAGGAAGATTAGTTTTAGGACTCCACTCATAATTTTTAGGAGCCTTAGTCTTGGAGATGGATTCTGTTGCGTTAGATATTGTCCAAGTACTGTGAAGACCAGACCTGAAGTACTATATCAAGTCTGGGCTCCCTAGTAAAAGAGAGGTATGGATATAGAGTCCAGTGAAGGGCCACTAAGATGCTTAGGGGATTTGAGCATCTCTCCAGTGATGCAAAGGCAGAAAGATCTGGAACTGTTTAGAAAAAGAGAAAAGAAGGCCTGTGGGGACCATACCAATATATGTGAATACCTAAAGGGAGGGAGCAAAGAAGAGGGATACACTCTTTCAGTGGTGCCCAATGACAGAGCAAGAGGCCATGGGCACAAACTGAAACATGGGTGGTTCTTGCTGAACTTGGGGAAACATTTATTTCACTGTGAGGGTGACAAAGCACAGGCACAAGTTGTCGAGGGAGACTGGGAGTCTCCATCCTTGGAGATATTCAAAATCCATCGGGACATTGTCCAAGGCAACCAGCTCTATGTGTCCCTCCTTGAGCATGGGGGATTGGTCTAAATGGCCTCTAGAAGTCTCTTCCATCCTCAGCCATTCTGTGGTTCTGTGAAACAGGGCTGCTAACTGGTGAATTTTTTGAGGTTTGAAGCTTGTTTATGGTGCTGGACTCTTGCCACAGTGTGAAACAAGGGCTATTTTAGGCATCCATTTGAATTTATCTATTAGAAGACTTAAAACTCAAGGAAAATAAATTACTGTCTTATGCTAATGGGAGAATTAGTCTTTATGTGTAGTGGAAATTATACTTGTGCAAATAGAGTGTAAAGGGTGTAGCTGCACTAACTAACATGCTAATTCCTCTTACAGTAGTAGAAACAAAACTGAGGAAAATGTTAAAATTAAAGACTTCACTGAATGAAAAACATTGCAAGACTGGGGGGAGACAGTGTTTCTAAGAAGGATGTGAAATAGCCAAATCTGAAACTGAAGCTAGTGCTTGGATGTGAACCTTACCGCTCCTCTTTAATAAGTGGTCTATTTTCAGTAGATTATGATATTGAGACCATTCTGTGCTAATAAGAAGACATAAAAACATTGTGTCCACACACATACACACACGCACACTACTGTTACCCATGAAGTACCTTAAAGTACAACAAAGTACGAAGAGTAGGATGGAAAGAGCAATCAGAGGCAGAAAAGCTTCTGTGAGAGGCTGACATCACAGCTTTTTCAGGTAGCTCTTGAATAGACGGAATATGGAAGGGAAGAGCAAGTGTTCATCTGAAATAAGGTCACCAACGAATAGAATACCAGACACAGTTTGCTAAAATTGGGTCTGACTCATTTTGGAACAGTATGAAACATTTTTTCTGAAAAGGACCAGTTCTCAAAAGGATTTTTTTTCTCTGAAGAGCAGGTTGGTCAGTCTGCTTTTAGAACATCATATGAAGGGCCGAGTTGTTGAGAGATACTGTCACCAAGCCATTCAAGTTTTCATTATAAAATCTCTGCTTTTTCTGTCTTCCATGAGAGTAGTGAAGGTTAGCTAGCATGATAAAATGATGCTCAAGTATTTTTTCAGTTATATCCTGTTCTGTCACTCTTCAATCTATTGTATGCCTACAGAGCATTATAAATGTATCAAAATACAGTTTGTGGTTTATCATTGTCAAAATATAATGGAGCTGTGATTAGTACAATAAATGCTGAAAGCACTGAAACCTTGGAAATAATACCAAATCTTCAAGGAAATTCCAAATTAAGACTTCTTAGTTGTTTACAAAATGTAACCCTGTGTTTATTGTCATACACAAGCACAATGCTAAACAATTTTTAACAAGAACAGACCTTAGTGATCAGAGATTTAACAAAGAAGGGTATATTAGGCTGCCCTATAAAAGATAATTTCTTCTCTGTGCCTGTCTGAAAAATATGGCCATTAATCAGTCAGACATTGTATGTTACCTAAACATTGAATTAAGTCAATCAACACAGAAAAGACACTAGAGTATGGGAGGTAAAAGAGTTTGGACACCTTGTGATACAGAGAAATTTGATTAGGAGGGTTTTGAGGTTCCAGCTAAGCAAACAGTTTCCTTTGTGGTCCTCCTTCTGAATTCTTATCACTCATGTCTGCTGGTGTCCTTTGCCAGCCTCTCATTCTTAATCCTTGCTCTCAGTGAAGTCCCTCGAGATGCTTAGATTAGTTTTCTTGATTTATTGAAGCCTGGTAAAGCTCAAATAACTGTTTCTCATGTTGACCTGGCCCTTTTTTTTTAGTTCTTGAACTCACAGTTTTAATTTTTGAGGTTTCTCTTTCAGGCTAACAGACTAATGTTTGTTTAGCAGAACAAAATCTAAATGGAGCATGACAAAACAAGGGAGGTAACCTTTTTTTTTTTTTGCTTCTATTTGATTTGGAAGTATCATATGATGTCTTAAACAGCTCCTTTAAAATCTTGCTGATATGACTGATATCACCTTTATTGACATTACTTCTAGCTATTAATATTTTATTACTTGTTTAAAAATGGAAAAATACCTCCTTTGTAGGATCAAAACTGGAACAGTAGAGATGAAGGAAACCCATATCTCTGCATTATTCTGTAAATCCTAGTTAATTTTTTTTTTTAAATCACCAATTACTAACTTTTCTGGCATCTTGTAATATTTTACATTGAGATAAGTTTTACATTTCAATTTTACATTGACTTACATTTCACCCTCAATTTTGATGGTTTTTAAAGTATGTATATTAGCTACTAATACAGTTATGCTATATCTCAGAATATTCTCAATTCTGTTGCTGCATGTTCAATTGCTGATAAATTATAGGGGAGATCATCCCAAGTATGATGTCCTTTACGTCTGATTAGAAAATGCAGCTGTATGGTTCACACCCAGATGAGGTTAATATATCCATACTGTGCTAGGGAATTTTCTTGCTAGCATGAAAAAATTGAAAAAATCTGTTGAGTTTATGTTAAAATCATTCATAAAGTCAGTGATGAGATTACTGATGATACCCATATTTAAGATTAATTTGTTTTACAAAATACTAGGAATTGTTCTTACTAAAGATGACAGTCCATTTCTAGCTGTTTAAATACCTAAAATGTTCTGTCTGAATTAAAATTCTTAACCTATTACTACCTGAACTGACAATTAGTAAAATTCTTTCTCAATGCCATTACCTATGTGAACCAACAAATGGCAAACCAACAATTCATTACTTTTCTTTTAAAATACAAATATGGGAAAAGTGGGATGATATAACATTTGACTATTTGCATTTGCCTTTGAGAAGGTTGACTCAGGAGATGAACCTGGATTTGTCAAAAATCTTTCGTCTCTCATGGCATTCACTTAGAGCACAAAAATATATTAACTTGAACCAAGGGTAAAATTCTAACCCATTGCAACAAATGATGAGGCTGCTTTGGCTTCAGAGGTTACCACTAATTTATTTAGCACTACAGAAAAAAATCCTGAGAAGTATGACTGTAAATGCTCCTAAATCATTTGCTTTGAGATGACAACTTAATCTGAAATAATCTTGTCGTTTATATTAACTTTGACATTTCTGTTAAATGTCTTTGTTTTTAGGAGTGGATCTTGATAGCTTGAGATATTTTCTGAACAATCTCAGGGAGTTTATTATCAATGTGCTATAAAATTTCAAGCATGATTTAGCATCTTCAATTCTTCTATTTATCTTTGCCTCTGTATTTTAGTCAGTCATGTCCTCAGCCTACATTCTCTCACAAGTCTATGGACTTTGGTTTCTATCTGGAGATATGGTTTGTTTAGTTAGAAAAAGCTCTCAGCTGTATGCCAAAAGCTGTGGTTATTATTTAGAACTAACAATGTTGAAAATGCAGTGCTTGTTTTTTCAGTACTTATTTTGGTTCTCTTTGAAGGCACTGGGCCAAAGTCACGAACAATATGAAAAGCTATAATTCTATTGATGTTGGTATATTCAATCCTCTAACTCTGGGGCTAGATTGGCCCACTGCCTATGCATTTTAACTTTCAGAGGATCTGATACCAGAGCAATGGACATGGAATGCATTTGCCTGTCAGTCTTTTTCAATTGCTTGAGAGTCAGTATGGTATATTCCTCTATAGCTGTAATTATAGTTCTCAAGGGATAGTCAAGACACAGAGCTTTCATTTCAGACAATGCTTGTTGCCTCAGGGGGGAACAATAAACATGCAGATATTCTTAGACAGCCACTAGCATTCACAATAGCTGTTCCTAGATGTATAGGATCATAATGCTGACGAATTGTATGGTTTGTTGTACATTTTTTTTATCTAGTTGCCAGCAGCCTCAAACTGCAAACTAGTCCAAAGGCTGAATTCATTTATAAACTTCATCTAAGCTAGTATCAATAGCCCAATGAAATGGTAAAGAGAGTTGCATAATAAGATTACAAATGTGCATATACTGCACAATTAATTTCAAAGTTATCCTTATCTGCCTGGTAAATAAACACTTTTAGATTGGTAGGTCTAAACTGAAGGTGAGAGATGGAGTCTGCTGAAGGTTCCCTTCTGCATCGGAGCTTGACCACACACTGGGAAGAGTACAGGCACCAAAACGGTCCTCTGAAACCTGCCTACGTTCTCCCTGAGGATCAGCCAACTTTGCGCACAATTGACTAGGAGTGAATGCTGGCACATCTTAGCACAAAGGATTGTGGGCTCTTTCCTCATCAAATACAGCTGAGTGCAAAAACAAAAGACTCTGCTGGTAATGGAATCACTGTGCTATGGGATGCTCACATACGGGCAAGGTGGGCCTGGATGCTCGGTCTTGGGTGCCTGTTCATCAGCTCACTGGCTACTGCAGATAAGACCTGGGTACCAGAATGAGCTGCCCTCTCCCTCCCCCTCTGCATGTGACAGTATGACCTGGCTGCAGGAATCAGAGATAGAAATGGAAATGGTCTGTCATTCCGTGTCATAAGCAATGGCTGTTCGAAGAATTGAAAAAGGTTCTAAAGTGGAGGCAAAAGTGCATTCCTATTATAAATGTCATTTATTTAAATACCAGGATCACTGAAAGGGTATTTTATTCATTTTCTTGCTTTTGAAAAATTGAAGGAATATGTCTGAGAGTTTTGCCTCAATGATCACAGTACAGAAAATGAGGAAACAAGAGGTCAACTGGCAGTTGTCGGTTTTGCCATTACATTATACATCAGAATATTAGGCTCTGTGTGATTTACCATTTGTGCTGTTTATTGCTTTCATCCAGTTTTGGAAAATCCACTTTTTAAAAAATTAGTATTAAAACTCCTGAATCCTTAATTCTGTCAGAATGTAAATAAATTAGCATAATTCATAATTAAATTGTTATGCCTTCTTGTTCTGAAAGTAGCTTGAGTACTGTTGTCAAGCCTTTTTTTCACGCAGTATAATGGTTATCAGTGCAATAGATTATTTGTCCAGTACATTTTGTTTAAAGATGTTGTTCTTTTAGTAAAGGTAAGAAACTGATGAGCTGACTACTTTTGTTGTCTTAGGTGGAGATTACTAAATGGATGATATTTTTCAGAGTTGTGTTTGAATAGGTTTGGACCCATTTCGCAGGAGTCTGTATCTCTTCCATTCACGGAATTCACACAGAAGCAGTGATCCTAGTAACTTCAACACCTTAAAAATACTTAAATAATTTTGTTTTCAGGTCTTCAGATTTTACTGTGATCAGCCAAGCTTGTGTGTGACTAAAGTGAAGGAAGAGTGAAAGGTCTCTTGCATCTTTTCTTCGAAGCAGTACATCTTCCTCTTCATGTGACTTTATGTGTATATCTTTGTGTTCAGGGCAGAAACGGTTTTAGGATGAATGCATGCTGGCAAAGAGGGATTGTCTGGAGGCCCCCCATGGCCTACATTTATAAAAACGATGACAAAAATGAGGACAGATGTGAAAAAAGGTTCAGGTAATTTTAGGGACATATATTTGCTTCACTCACTCCTTCTGTAGGTAACTATGAATGGAAAGGTAGAGGATGAGATTTTGAATATTCAGTATTGCAATTCTTCCACTGTAAACTTTCACCTGTGAGTCCACTGTTCTTCCACTCAAGCAAGATGGAAAGGGAAGGAGAACAAGTTAGAGGTTTGCTGTGAAAAAATAGTGCTGCATAAACATCCTTTGAAAGATGAGCTTTGGAACAGGAGGAGGTTATGTGGTCCACACCTGAAATGCAGGGGAGATCAAATTAGGGGCTACAAAAAGAAATATAAATACCTGTCATCAAAATTCATCTGCCTTGTCTAAACCCAGAAGATAAAAGTAACTCAATCCTGCTATCAGAAACATAGTGAGTGGATTTCAGGTGAATTATCCTAAATTTGTGACGTATTTTTAACCATTGAGGACACATTTTTAGTTAATAAGAGCATGATAATTTTGCTTCCCAAGAGCTCATCTGCACATCAGGGTAAGTCAGTAGAGGATACATGTATGTGCTGTGGGACAGAAACTGGGGTTATTACACTAGTTGTTTGAGAATTGGTCAGAGTGACCAGATGAACATCTTTTGTTCTTTAAATGAAGAAGACTGACAATTAGGTTTTTTTGAATTATTTAAGAGTCAAATAATGAAATAACGAAATAAATGAATAAATTCTGTGTTTCTCTCAATTTTACTGCCAGACAGCAATCATCTGCCTCCCGATCAAAAAAAGAAGTGGAGTGCTTTTAAGGATTTAACGTCTGTTACAGGACTTAAACTATCTATGACTGATAATGTGCGTGCAAGGTTTGGTAGCCTTATTGATCGTGCATAGTTGGAAGTTTCTCAGAATTACTTTGTGAAGTATTTATGAACTCCCATGGAACTAAAATACATAGAACTTGAACTAAATGCATCCTTTACTTTTGAATACCAATTTAAAATACCTGGTAAGAAAGGTGAAAAAAAATCATTTTAATTCAACAGAATTTTTAAATTTTGGCAGATGTCAGTTTTGATTATGAATGTCTTCAAGTGTTTTAATTAATTTTGAATATGAAATTAAAATTTGAAATTATATTGTGAACACATAATTTAAATAACACCAGAACTCAAAGTACTTGGCTACTCCTTTGGCTTTCTAGGGAAGTTCGGGTGTGTTGCATTCATTTTCAGCTCTCCTTCATGGATTACTGAATGTTTCTGTGCTGTAGAGCTGTCTTTTTCCCTACCTGTCCAAACTGTGCTCTTGGGCCAGTTTCATGGAGTGTGCATAACTAACTTCCATCACTTCAGTACAAATAAAATAAACTACTGGAATCTTTCTTCCCCCAAGTCAATAGCTGTGTAACTGCATGCCTTCTCCGCTTATTCATCTGATTGTACATACTGCTTTACCCATAAAAACCTGCTTTATATGCTTATCTTCTCAAGATATTTTTGCTTTGTTTTCCTGAGTCTTAAGCCATATATATTTTTTTTTCTCAGAAACCATCTTCCAGAGAGAACTAGTTTCTTTAAGGGCTGCCCCCTTCAAAGTGACCCACTGCAGACAGACTTAGCAACTTTAATTTGCTTTTACCTTCCTTCAGCAAAACAGATATCACAATTCAGTAATCTGCTGGCAAGAAAAACAAAGTGACAACCTCAAGCCCTTCAGTGTATAAAAATAACCAAGTTCATATTTGTTTAGTTTGCCTTTTGGTTTTAGAACAGTTGGAGTCCACCTGGGTGATATTTTCTAATTCTTTCCTGCAACTAGGGATCTGTATGTATAATTTATTTACAAGCCACATGGCCTTCTTCCTCAAAAGGCTCAGGCATTCTTACAAGTAAGAGCCAAAAAGCACAGAAGAGGCTACAAAATATCTGATAAATCCTGATAGCAAATACAAAATGTGCAACATCCCTTGGACTGACTATTCCTTCCCTGTATTGAGGAGGGAGAAAAAAAAAAAAGAAAAGGGTGTATTTGCAGGTCTTTACGCAGTCATTAGATTCTCACTCCTGCTCCAGCAAAGGTGAGACAAAGGACAGTTTATCACAACAAATAATCTGTTGCTACAACAGGAGGCTTCACTTAGCTCAATCAGCCTCATATACAAAATCGAAATTAAAGTTTCCCTGTGAAGATATTGTTTATTCTCATTGTATGAGTCTTTTTTTCACTTATGACTTTCACTTATGTGACTGCAATAAAGTCAGTGTGAGTGAGAATACTGTTTTAGAGGTCCGCAATATGCTTATTTTAAATGGAAGAAAATTCTAGGAAAAAACCATCTTCACTTTCTCACTGCAAGTGGAACTGAAGCTGAGAGGCAACAGTAATTCTACCTCTGCCATTGCAGAATGAGAACTGGGGGCATGGGGGACAACACTAGAGGAAAGCAAAATCTGAAATCTGTTTAAACAGCAGAGTCTATGAAAGCCAGCTTGCATAACAGGGTAGAACTGTACAGACATTTCAAGGTGTGCAGCCCTCTAGTGTTTTAAGATCAAATACTGTGAACAGTGGGATCCAACAGCTTTTCTCCAGCTAAGGGAGCTTTCTGCTGTGCCAAACAACTTTTGCATTTTCATTCCCAGCTGAAGTGTAGCAATGAAGAGACCTGATTCAAGTAAATTACTCACGCATCAGCTGCTTGCCTGTATGTTACTTATATGGAACAAGTTACAAGTTCCAGCAGCTTTTATAATCAATGCAGTAGCTCGCTGCAGAAGACATACTTTGCACAGACAGATTTCGTCATTTATTCTGTCAGTTCCATAGTTACCAGATATGGTATATCACATAAGATCTCTTTATATTATGGTTCTTTGCTATAATTCTGAATTTCATTGAATTTCATTGAAAGAAATAGAATCATGCTTTTTTACTTTCAAAAATGAATTTGACCCATTGATCTGATTTGGTTCCTTCTATTTCAGCAGTCACTTAATGTACCAGCTTTCCGAAGCAAAATGTTTCCATAGAGGTGCCTACTCACCTGGTATAGAAACGTAACTCAAAATAACCCCTCCTCCCCTCAAAAAAACCCCCACAAACAAGCACCACAGCAAACCCCAGTGTGGCAGGATCACATCACACACACACACACACCCCGGCCCTGCTGGCCAATGTGTGGCTGCCAGCAGCCTTTCATGCTGCCTCTCTTTTTGTGTCTTACAGCAGCACACTATGGCTGTGGCAGTGTGCTGGTTTTGGCTGGGGAAGAATTAATTTTCTTCAGAGTAGTTGGTATGGGGCTGTGTTTTGGATTTGTACTGAAAACAGTGTTGATAACGTGCAGATATTTTAGCTATTGCTGAGCAGTTCTTACACAGAGCCAAGGCCTTTTCTGTCTCTCACCCCACCTCGCCAGCAAGGAAGCTGGGGGTGCACAAGAAGTTGGGAGGGGACACAACTGGGACAGCTGACCCCAGCTGACCAAAGGAATATTCCACACCATATGGCATCCTGCTCAGCATATAGAGCTGGGGGAAGAAGGAGGATGAAGGGGACGTTCAGAGTGATGGTGTTTGTCTGCCCAAGTCACCGTTCCGCATGATGGAGCCCTGCTGTCCTGGAGATACCTGAACACCTGCCTGCTCATGGGAAGTAGTGAATATATTTTTTGTTTTGCTTTGCTTTTGCTTTACCTATTAAACTGTCTTTATCTCAAGCCATGAGTTTTCTCGCTTTTACCCTTCCAATTCTCTCCCCATCGCACCGGGAGGGAGTGACGCAGCGGCTGTGTGGGACTGAGCTGCCCGCCGGGGTTAAACCACAACAGGCGGGTGCGCCACAACCCACGGCCACAGCCGGTGGGGGCAGTGAGAAGGGCTGGACCCCTTGGCCAAAAGGCGGAGCCCCCAGCCAAGGAGAGGCCACAGCCTGGAAACCAGTCCTGGACCATGACTGTGTATAGCCATGAGCCCGGGCTCACCAGCTTATCTGTGGGGTTCCCACTCACAACAGACCATAGCAGGTCTGTGAGGTGAAGCCTTGCCCCGGGGACTGGGATACTGCCCACAGAGACTTCCCGGGACCTGTGCCCTCACACCACCCCCAGGTGAGTGATGTCCCTGAGTGATCCTTTGGCCCTTTGGGTGGAGTGACCTGACCTGCTGGTTCCCCCAAGGCCCCGTGTGTTTCAGTCCATAAGCGCGGCTATTGTCCGTGTCCATGTAGTAGTGATATCCCCAACAGGCACAGGGAACCCATAACCAGTTAAACACCGTGGGACACTTCCTAGTCACCCTTGGTGCGTGTCAGTTTTGGCCACTGGTTTTGATTGCCAGTCGAAGTTTCCCTGATTTTGTTACCTGAGTAAAGCTGTTTTTGCATAACTCTGTGACACCCATGCGCTTCAAAACTTTACCAACACATGAAACACAAGGTGAAAACAGTAAAACAGTTAAGGAGACTGACATGACACATTTTCTTTATTGCCTTAGAGTGGAAAGGACGCATTCTCAGGGCAGAGCCTGTGGCTCTGAATGTAGTACTTATGGTATTGTATAAAGCTATAGTATTATGGGCTTTAAATAAACCTGAACTGAAAAAAAAAAAGGGGAACAAAAGGATGTTGATAGGTACCAAAGTAAAGAATTATGATTTAGTGCAAATTTACAAGTAACAAAAAATAAGTGTAATTACCCAAATACACACTCAAAGATAATAATTTTCTGTGTTAAAAAATTTTCTTTTGAAGCTTTGGCTTTGTAGAACAAATTTGAGTGCCTAATTTTGAAAGCATTTTTTTCAACTTAAAGCAGCAGAATGGCACATCCATAGCCAGCCTGTTAGTCTCATATGCCACAATAATGGGATATTTAAGAAGGTATATATAAAAAAGATTTGATAAACTAATACACTAAGACTGATTTGTTTCCAAGACCTAGTTATAATTATGTGGTTGAAAACCATTTTATGCATCATATTACTGTTAGTGAAAAAGAGGTGCTGAAGATGCCAGGAAGAGAAAAATAAATCAGCTTCAATTTTTCTCTAAGTTGAGCAAAGAAATCAGAACCTTCTCGAGTTCCCAAGTAAATCTCTGTGTTGACTCTGTGTGTGGGGTGTTTTATCTGTGATGTTGGTAACCTAATAGCAAACATCATAAAAGCTGTACGAAAAAAATAAAAATAAAATTGTTGGCAGAGCATATGCAGTCACCCAGAGCAACAGAGGGGATTGTTCTAGGACAAGTGACAAAGTTTCTCCTGGTATATACTGATTTGTCACTTCCCTTGGGAAATAAATACGTCAATGCGTTCGCTGCCTTATGTGTAATAAAATACCCTTCCAGCCAAAGAAACAAATAAATGCTTCCCTCCTCCTTCCCTCTCCACATAATAAGAAAAACTGAAGTCATGCTTTTTGTCTCCGAGCAATCCCTCAAATAAGAAGCAGTGTCCTGTAATTTGATTCAGTTAAGCACTAACCTCCATTCCATTATTCAGGAATGTCAAATCTAAGCTTATGGGAGAAGGCTTTTGAGCGAGAGTGTTTTTAGTGGGCACAGTTTATCTTTATTTCACATGCAAAGTAAGAAAAAACGAGGCACAGTGAATCTGAAGTCAGCGTATAACCTGTGTGTGAGGGTTTGCACCTCTTGTGGTGTGCAGGGTCCATAAAACAGGGTGCAGTCAGATACGAGCAAAGGGCACATTCAATGACTTCTCACTGCAGAGAGTATTCCTTGAGTGTCCAGCAAATCTGCAAATTCAGCTTTAGATTCCAACATGATCCTCTGTAGTGGAGACTACAGAATAGCTGGACTGACTTGCCCTCTGCTTGGTCTAGGCCATCCATCTATTGGACTTTAGCATTCCTGGCATGAAGGAATTTAAGCAAATATGGTTTTTGACTTTCTCAGCACTGCAACACTGAGTTTCCATCTGTTTTACTCCTGTAAAAGAACACATATTAGTGCTACCCCAATGAATATAGCTAACTGTGAGTTCAGCCTGGTTCTTCAGGTGTGCTTTATAGGAAGAGCTCAGCTGTGCTGGAGTACTGTACATTGTTATCATATTCCTCTGTTTAGGGAAACTTTTGGTGGAACTCAGTGCATGTGGGTTGAGTAAAACTCAGTATTTTTAAAGTTTAATTTCTGGGGGGGTTTTGCAGTCACTGGCAGTGTTAAAAAAAGTATGTAATAAAAACAGGTCTCAAAAATTGTATTCTCTACAAAACATTTGTTACGAAGGATCAAGCTGAGCTTCAAAAAGCATTTTATTTTAAAAGACAATCCTGTATTGATCAGAAAAGTGTAAGTAGCCATTTTCTTGCACGGTTAGGTTGAAAAACAAGCTGGAAGGGAAGTTAGCTTGTATTTTGTGCCAATCATTAATTCTATGTTTCCTTTTTTGTTGTTGTTTCTTGGGGTCTTTTTTGTTTGTTTGTTTTGTTTATGTGAATTAGTTCTGGTCCTCCTTTTTGGAAATTTAGTTCAGTTACTTTATGAAACTAAAGATAGGGAGAAATAATGGTAAGTATCTGTTGTATTCAAGAGATAAATTTTGCCTTTCCAGTTATTGCTTGTTACTTGACTGTGTTTTAGTTCACAGTGTTGCATCTTGAAAGCTCTACAGTCATTTTAGACCTTTGAAATCTCTTCATGAATACTTAATTCTGCATTTGTAGGAGAAGAGTCTGTGCTGGAGAGATCTGTAGTACCGTTCAATCTGTGGCCTCTAGCTCTCAGTGCAGATTGTGCAAGGCAGCAGAATAAATTAGTATTACTTTGAAACACCGTTTGTCCACTGGAATGTCACCCCTTTAGATCCGTGCACAGAGCATACAAATAGCACCAGATGCAGACAGTGATGAATGTTCCACTGTGGTTCTCCCAGTTATTGTCATGGAGCTCTCTTGCCTGCATTGATGTTTTGTGAGAAGAACAGAGAGCAGCACTGGTTCCAGAATGTATGTGTGTGATGAATGTCATTTATTTTCATTTCTTTGTTCCTCTGTAAAGGAAGTGACTGTGTAGAAGTGAGATAGATTTATTTTCTTGTGTAGGGAAGATACCAGAGCAGAGGGTAGAGAGCATGTGGCAGCTAAGCAGGAACCTGAAGTACAGGCAGAGGGCAGGGAGCTGGTGAAAAGTTCAGGGAGCAGATGTGATGCAGAAATAAAAACTTCTGAGGGATGTGGGGGTTACTGTGCAGAGTGTGCTGCAACCCAGATCGAGTCATTTGGTCGGAAACCAAGCCTAGGGAGAAGGAATTGCTGTCAAATATGATGGGATACAGCAAAAGGGTCATTCTTTACAATCCTGTTCTATTTCTATTTTACTTAACTGATTCTGAGATTTGTCTGTTAAAAATATTTAGTTCAGTGTTGGTTCAAATACAAACCTGCTTTAATGATTAAGAACCTGTTGGAGTGTTTTGGGTACTCTTTATCCTGAAAGGAAGTACCATTTCAATATAAGTAAATGTAGTATTTCAAAGGTCTAGATGCCTTTGGCTCTTGTCACAACAGATTGAATTTTTTAGATAAGAAATGCGTATTTATTTTTTTTAAGCAACCTCCATGAATTACTTGCTCTAAAAATGAATTCTGTAATCATTTTGCTATCAGGATCAGGCAGAGGTAGATCAAGAATAGCATAGCCTCTACCCTAGATTTTTTTCCTTTTCTCCCCCTCACCCTTTGTTTTTAACTATTTACACATTTTTTCCAAAAACAGAAAAACAAAACAAAATAAAACCAAAACCACAAAAAAACTGCCAAACCACCTAGTTAGCATTCAAGGTGCTGCTGTTTATGCATGTTAGAAGCAGTGTCTTGAAGACCCTAATATGCGTCTGGAAAATGTGAAAATAAGCAATGAGGAAAAAAAAAAGTATTATTTTTTTCCTGCTTTTTAATAACTTCCAACAGAATTAACTTCTTTGAGCTACTCGTGTATGGCATCCTTAATGTACTGAATGCCATGCTGTTCAGACAAACCAGAACCTCTAATAAAAACAATTTAATTAGACAAGACACTTAACCACTTTACCCTTAAGTGTAAATTGATACGTGAACTGAACTCGGTGGAATTTTCTCATTGAGCTCAGTTATGCTGGGATAGATAAAATGTTACTGGTTTGTGCAGGTCTTAAAAGTGAGGGAGTTTGGCACATGCCACAGCAATTCTGGCAAACATTCCCTCTCACCCTCTTTTTTGCTTTTGAATTTCCTGAGGGTCCTAATTAATAAAGTTGGTAAGAAAAGCAGTCACAATCTATTGGCACTCCTAATGGACTTTCATTAGAAAGGAGGCCAACTTCTTGCCTGTTTCTGATCCTCAGTTTATTGGCCGTAATATCTGATTTGGATCTGAAACCTTTATTTTTTTCAAGACTTCTGTAATTATAAAACCCTTGCCAGACAACTCCATTTTTAAAATTTCATACTGAGTTAGTGTCTCTACAATGATGTCCCTTTGAGGGGGAAAAGTTAGGGGCTTTTGCACTTACAAATACTCTCTTGGGCCACAACCAAACATCTACCTTCTTAGCTTCAGACATCTGTGACATACAAAAGCTAATATATTTACACAAGATACTGGCTATATACTTATGAAATAGAAGTTTCAGAGCTCAGATACAACCTTGGAGTTGGCTCTGTAAGAATGGCTTATTTAAAACCTCTCAGTATTTGGACACGAACCCCAAAAACTTAGTTCTTTGACATTTGTTTGCACAGATTTAAATGCTTTTTAGAGGAGGTAACCTTGACTGATCTTGTTTTACAGATGGGAAGAGAAGGAAGCCACTCTCCTAACTTCACTGAACAAACCAATAGTAAAGTTACAATTAAAAATGCAGGCCTCCAGGCTGCCTGTCAGGGCCATCTATGCTAGGTCTCACTTACAGGTAATAATATAAAATGAAAGTTCTCCATGCCTATTCTGGATGGACTTTTATTAGTGTTGCGTATTTACAGAGGTTTTGACATTTACGCATAGGCGTCACAGTTCTTAATAGGCGCATAATGTAACACCAGCAACACCAAATGCAAAGTGGCTAGAAATTAATGGGTTTATGGTAAAGACACTTGCATAGCAGACTTGCATTGGCTCTTGTTCTTGCTCCTTTACCATGGAAAGAACTGAAAGAGCTGGGCCTGTTCAGTCTTGAAAAGGGACAACTGAGAGGCGACCTTATCCATGTCTCTAAGCATCTGAAGGGAGAGTGTCAAGAGGATGGAGCCAGGCTCTTCTCTGTGGTACCAACCAATAGGACAAGAGGCAAAGGGGAGAAATTGATGCACAGGAAATTCCACCTGAATATGAGGAAGAACTTCTTCACTGTGTGGGTGACTGTGCACTGGAACAGAGAAGTTGTGGAGTCTCCCTCACTGGAGAATTCAACAACTGTCTGGACACAGTCCTGTGCCATGTGCTCTGGGATGACCCTGCTTCAGCAGGTAGGTTGGACCAGATGACCCACTGTGGTCCCTTTCAACCTCACCCATTCTGTGATTCTGTGAAAGAGGGAAAAAATCCCAGCATGAAAGAACGTGGAAGATTGGCAGTAATTGATAAAGACTTATCACCAGAAATTCTGGAGGAGTATGAGCCCACATCTGGGAACATGAGAAGAAGTCCAAAGCTTTAGTTGTCACAGGGAGAGGGGAAGTTCATTTACACTGCAGTGTTATG